>PVKZ01002251.1:198130-247387 GCA_004027375.1 Macroglossus sobrinus | reverse complement strand
GATCTCTGTCATTCCTCTAGAAATGCAATATTGATTCTGATTTAGTATCTTAGCTGGGATGGGGCGGTGGAGAGGAGGATGGAGGAGGCTAAACCAGGGTCTTCCACTTGGCCTTTGCAGTTCGAGGCACCAACGTGAAGGTTCTGCCAGCTGCTAAGTACTTCATACATTCAGGGACTGGGATAGTGACCACCAAGTGGGTCTCTGGACATGACAGGCCCGTTGTGGGGTGCACCTAAGCCAAGACCCCATTTATTACCTGGTCCCCGTGTTATTATACTATAACATGCTGGCCCTTGGATCCTGAGTATCAAGGTCAATTTGAACTCTATATCCAACAGCCCTCGAATGGTCTGGGTAGCTCTCTGTGACAGGCCCGGAGATGTGCCTCTGAGCTCTCCCTTCAAAACAGAACCTGCCACGAGGCGGTGAGCTCACAGCCTCCTCGGTGGGGCCCCAGTGCTGCAGCGAAGGCCATGCCCTCCTGGTCCATGACTCCACAGCAGGCTAGAAGGGCCTGGCATTTTCTTTCCAATGTGGAACCTCTTTAAAGGGCGAGCTGTGGGCTCCGAGTCCTTCAGAGACACACTGCAGCGGGCGCTTTTCCTGCTCCATCTTCGTTCCTTCCCACCCATCCCCCACAGGCATCACATCACCATCGCAGCCTGAACGCTTCCCCAGCTGCTCCTGCTCTCGCCTTTTACCTTTCACTGGTGATGGCCCATAACGCTCTGGCATTTCCAGCTCCATCTGTCCACTCCCAGAGGACATGAAATGACACACACAGCTTGTCCCCAAGAATGGTCACTCGAATGAATGGCTGAAGTTTCCTGCTATGGGTGGAGTTGCATCCCCCACAAAGATGCTGAAGTCCTGACCCCCGGCACCTGTGAATGTGACCTTATTTGGAAAAAGGGTCTTTTCAGATGATCAAGCTGAGATGAGGTCATTAGTGTGAGCCCTAACCCAATGTGACTGTGTCCTTATAAAATGCGGATCTTGGACACAGAGACACACACAGAGTAAGGACACCCTGTGAAGATGAAGGCAGAGATGGGGAAGATGCATCCACAAGCCAAGGAATGCCGCAGAAGGCAAGCAAACCACCAGAAGCTGCGGGGAGAAGCCTGGAAGAGACTCTCCCTCACAGCCTTCAGAAGGAACCGACCCTGCCAACACCTTAATTGCTGACGTCTGGCCTCCAGAACCATGAGACAATATATTTCTGTTGTCTAAGCCACCCAGTTCGTGGTACTTTGTTACAGCAGCTCTAGCAAACGCATACAGTCCCTTTGGAGAAATACCGGAGAAGTCACCACCCTACACACATGCCATGGCATTGCAGGTCCCTCCGTTGAAACCAATCCCTCTTTCGGTGTATGGATTCTGAGTTTGAGAACCGGTTAAAGTTTGGGCAAAGGATCACTACTTTTCCTTGGGGCATCTGACCTCAGTCTCCTGCTAATTCAATCCTGATCATTCTTGATTGTATACATTAAACAATACCCTTGCTGGATGCCCAAATATCCTGCCCCTGGAAATGTCATAATCCCACTAGGCATGAGCATAGATCCCTGCAGGTTAGGGCCCTGGCTTGTCATCCCAACTTTGCTGTCCCTCCTGGTACTTGCATCTACCTTACTTATGAGAGTTAAATGCTGGCCTCCGGTCTCTGCTATTCCAGGATCCTATCCTCCCCGTTGCTACTAGGGAGCTCAGTTCTGTAGATCATCTCCCCCTGTCAGGCCCAGCCTAACAAAGTCAGCCCTGGACTGCTCAGCCATGCTGCTGTCTCCTCCCCTGCCCATTCCGATCACCTTGCTAAATAGGCGGGCCTTGCCCAGGAATGGGATCAGCCAGCTGGTCTTCCAGTCTACAACAGAAGACCCATTCCAGCTTGCGCACTTCTCTGAGCCTTTGCATACCCTCCCCCTTGGTCGGCGTCTACTTCATTGGATGTGCACTGTTGCTTCTTCCAAGGTCATATCTGAGACAGTCTTTCCATACCACTGAATTCTTTAGTATCCAGATTATATTTTGCCTCCCTTGCCCTAGAACCTCCAGAGTCCACTCCTGGAAATAGTCTCCATCTCTGCCAGTCCCTGTTGGTTTGCTCCTGCAGCTCCTTCAGTGACTTATTCCTCTTGTCCCTGAACAGGCAAGACACTCCCTTGGTCAGGTCATGGTGAGATATTACTGCACCTTGGGATCTGGTGGCCAAGAGGGAGGCGGGGCAGATCCTGAGGACAGCGAGCCTTGCCTTGAAGGACACTGCACCTTAGGTGAGCTCTCTGCATAGTCTTTAAGCAAGAGAGGGCCTCCATCTTCCGACAGGGGGAATGGGTCCCTTCTGTAAGCACAGGAGAGTCTGGGGGTTCAAGGTTCCCAAGAGTATCTCCCCAATAGTTGATCTCAGGTCTCAGGGTCCTCATCCCTCCCTTGGGGCCTGGCTTCAGAGAGGAGACATCCCCAGGCTTAGAATTCGGGATTCTCTGAAATTCTGTTGCCGCTGAGTCCTTGTCATTTTCTTTCTTCAAAACACAGTCCTTACGATTATTATTTTCCCTATTGTCTCTCCAACACCTGGGAGATTGCAGAAGCCAGGCCATCCCCGCCCACTTGAGCCCCATCCCAGGTGACTAAGGTGGAAACTGAACAGCTCCGCTCCCCACCAGTGACAGGGGACTCATTACAGTTGGCCAGCAAGGTATCCGACTGCAGAATCCCACCCGTGCAGTCCGCTTCCTAGGACCACTTCCGGTACTTTCTGCTTTCGGGTTTCTAGAAGAAAAGCCTGCGATGGGATTTCAGGAGCAGGGACCTACTGGGGGGAGCTCGTGGGGACATGGCCCTCAGGGAGCGAGGGAAGCAGGACAGGCAAGAGGAAGAATGGAACCAGACATGGTCTCAGACTAATCTGAGCCGTGGCTCGCTGCACAGATTTGACCCCAGACTTGTCCCCAACTTGAGGCTAGGGGATAGCCTTTTGCATGCTGTATCAGGTAGCCATTGGCTGTCCCCTGAACCTTCCGGGTGCTGTGGCTCCATTGGCCAGGATACTTCTGCAGGGAAGGGGGCTGGGCACACCAGCCCAGGAAAGGGGACCTGGTCAGGACACCCCAGGGGCTCCCCCAAGCACAGCCCTCTATTCTGCTACCTCAGGCAGACTCACTAGCCAATCCCATTTCATTATCTCTGGCAGGAGTCAGCCACCCGCCCAATGTGTCTCCCAGCTGCAGGGGACACGGATGGAGCTCTCTGGGCAGCTCTGTGGATGCCTCTCCATCTCAGCTTGAGGCCACCAGCACTCTGTCTGAGGAAAACCCCCACTCACACCCCCCTTCTCTGACCCCTTTGAGGGGCTGGAGGAGGGCGATCATCTAGCAACGCCAAAGCCAGTTCTCTCTCCATCACCAACTCTGCCAGGATGGGGCACTTGCTGGCCCCTGTTTTTTTAAAGCATCCACCAAAGGGAGCATTCAGTTATCTTGGTTTGCCAGCTGCATCTGATCCCAGCGTCCTCTGTACCAGGCCTCAACCCCACCTTCACCGCCCCTCACCCCCATATCAGCAGAAACAGAGGCCAGAGCTCTATCCCTCCCCCATCATCACCCGAAGCAAAACCTGGAGGAACGGAGCGGAGGAGAGCGCCACCTAGTGGACGCCAGGGGCAGCGCACTCTGCAAGTGAGAGGGCCTTAGGATGCAGGAAGGTGCCCCAGGGGAGGGGTGGGGCCAAAGGCCTGGACCGCAGAGAGAACTTGGGAAAGAGGAGGAACCAAAGTACTTCCACGGGGGTGACATGAGCCTCGCCTATACACACAGGAGTGAGTTAACCCAGCAAGGACGCAATGTCAGCCGCCTCCCCTGACTCTTGGGGGAAATTTATTGAAAATTCATTTGGTCCTGGTGTTTGCTTTGTTCCCAGAAGACGGATAAAGAAAACTTCAGGAAGAAGAGTGGGTGTCCCCTCTTGAGGGGGCAGGGGGCTGGCCTACTGCCTCAGCATAGTCTGTCAGGCAGCCAGGAAGGTGAGAGAGCCAAGTGCCACCCAGAGGCGGAGATGGAAGGTCAGCACCCACCTCCCCACACAATCCCACACGACCCCCCACGCCCCCCATCCCCGTCTATGTGGAGCCACGTGGGCTTACAAGTACATCGAAAGGTCTGGAAGAAACTGTTCTCGAGTGTTCGCTGAGGCCCTCGGGGGCAGGGGAGTGGTGTTGAGGGGGCAGAAGACAGAGCTTTCACTTCTTAATTTATGCACTTCCCCAAAAATGTGGCGGGATCGTGGGTGAATTTCACTTTCAGTTTTCACCTATTTTTGTGCTCTTCAAGTTGAAAAGCAATTGGATCATAGTGACAGAAAGCATCACGGTGGCTGCCAGGGGCTGGGGGAAAGGGGGGACCAGGAGCTGGCGTCCAATGCGGGCAGTTTCCATTTCACGAGATAGTTATAGGGACGGATGGTGGTGATGGCCCCACGACATGTGAATATATTTAATACCCCTGAACTGAACTGTACACTTGGAAATGGTTAAGTTGGTAAACTTCATGTGACATGTCTGTTACCACAATAAAAAAAAGAAGAAGAAGAAAGAGGAACAACGAGAGGAGGCGTGTCTCCTTAAGAACGCAGCACCGTCGGTGAGATGCCCAATCACACCTGAATCGGAATGAGACCAGGGGTCTGTGAACCAGGACCCCAAGCCTGCCCAGAACACAGGCCTGCTCCTTTATTCACATGTCGTTTCAAATGCTTTGATTCTGCAATGGCAGAGTTGAAGAATTGCGACAGAAACCATCTGGCCCACAAAGCCTAAAATATGTACCATCTGGCTTTGACCAAAAAAAAAAAAAAGTTTGCCAACTCCTGCTCTCGATCCAACTACCAAACTACAAGAAATATAGGAACATGTTCAGCAACACGGAACGCATGCGACCAGCCAAACCCGGGCTATAGGAAACTCCAGGGCAAAGCACCAGTGACTTCGATATGTAATTTTGAAACAACAAAAATGGAGAAGCCTCTAGATTCAAAAATGCAGGGACAATAATAGAAATGTAGAAGGTAAGAAAAAGAAACCTAATTTCCCTTGGGAGCAAGTGAAAAGATATAATTGAAACTAAAAACCAGGAATTAAAGTATAAACTGTTTAATTTAGAAATGGAGGTTTAAAATGAGGAAACATCTATGAAGAAGCTGAATGAGGCTGCTTGTGGATAGGGGTTTTAGGAATCAGAGAAATGAAACAGTATGAATTTTTTAAAGTCTAGTGGTGGTATTGATTGTTTAAACTATGTATATGTTTAAACATAAAATATTTAAATATAATTATTTGAATAAAATATTAACTTAAAATTTTGTTTTACTTTAACATATGGATATTTTCATCATCTTGGATTATGGAAGGACTTTCTCAGCATGACGTGAAAATCAGAAACAACTAAGGAAATGATTGATCTATTTGGCTGCATAAGAATGTAAAACTTCTTTATAGGAAAAGGTATTATATGTATAAGGTTGCAGACAAATGACAATTGGAAAAAAAGATTTGCAATAGGTAATACAGACAAAGGCTAACATCACCACTGGTTTGTTGTTTTTGTTGTTATTATTTTGTTCTAAGCATTTTTAAGCAAAAAAGGTATAGCACAGACCCCAGGAAAACTGGAGAGCTAGTCTTGAAGGCCCCCCAGACAAGAATGGCAATTTGCCACAGCTGGTCAGGTAGAGAACCAACTGTCTCCCCCACCATGTTGGCCCTGGGTACTGGCATAGGTCAGCTGCCATTGCTTCATTCCTTAGAGTCTGCAAAGTTCCTGCTACCTCTGATCATTAGCTTCCAATTGCATTTCTGAGGCAAGAGCATCTGAATGGCAGAGCCTCAATCACAGGCGGGCATCCTAGCTGCAAGGGAGGCGAGAAAACAAGCCCCTGACATTTCCAGTTTCCATAGCAGAAGTGAGGAATACCCCAAAAGGAGGAAGGGGATTCAGATACTGAGTGGACAAAAGTAATGACAGTTGTGCCTTAGAAGCCCTAATACATCAGAAAAACTTACAATTCATTAAATAAACGATGATAAACAATAGAAAAATAGGCAAAGTTCGCAAAGAGGCAATTGACAAAAGAAGTGAAATTACCCAGTAAATATATAAAAATCTGTTTAGCTTCACTAATATGGCAGCCACTAATGGTGGATGCCTCCTCCAAATCAGTTCCTACCTTCTTCCTTGCCGGCAAAACCCTGATGTTGTTTGGATATCAGCCCCACCTGCGAACAAGTCAGGGGAGACCATGTAATCCAGTTCCAGTCAATGAGCTGGAGAGAGAGGTTGCTGGGAGGTTTTCAGGAAAGGTCTCTGTATTAGTCAGCATCGGCTAGCTACTGTAACAAACAGGCTCCAACTCTCTACAGCTAACACAACAAAAGTTCATCTCTTGCTCATGCAAAGTCTAACATGGGTATTCTTGTCTGGGCACTTCTCCCACGCAGTCCTCCTCCAAGAGTGACTCAGAAATCTAAGATCTTTCTGCGGTGTAGTTCGACTATCTTCAATATATGGCTCCCCCCACCACTGCCAGATCACTGCACAATGGTGCCTTCTGCTCACATTCCATTGGCCAGAACAGGTCACATGGACCCATCCAGTTGCAGAGGAAGCTGGGAACTGTAGTTTAGCAGCTCTGTGCCAGGAAGAAAATGAGCCAAATTTAGTGACTACTAAGCACTGGCCTTGCCACAATTCTCACTCTAGTCACCACATATCAGTTTGGCTCTTCCTCCTGCATAAAGGACACCTCTTGATTGGGCCCTAGTCCCCCTCTCTTAGCAAAGCTCCCTTTCCATTGCCCTCCATGACCTCAGGGTCCTTTTGCATTAACCTCCTTGACCACATCAGAAGTGAATGTTGGGGGTCATGCTCCCCTTGGGGTCTCTACAGCTTTCACCCCTGGCTTTCTGCTCCCTCCACTTAAACCTGAGAGTACCCAGTGCCATCCCATAGCATGTCTTAGTGAAGGGTTCCAGTCTGGCCCGGTGGGTTGTCACCAGCCCTTGTTCAACCTGCCCCCAGACTCCCACCGCTGGGCCTGCAGAGATCCAGGGAGCTGTTTCTTTGGTCCGGCCAAGAAAGGTGCCAACCCCAGAGGAACCAGGGCTTCCTCTGCCCTCAGCACCATAAGAAGAGGCCTCAGTGACACGGATGAGAACTGGCCTTGGTGATACGGATGAAAACACAAAGAACACAGGAGAAGACTCTCAAGAACTCAGAACACAGACGCGCACACGATATCCAGAATTAAAATTTAATAGAGGAAGTGAAAAAAGAAAGCTCCTCTGAGAACAAAAGCTACATTCCAGGAGGTCCGATGACAGAGCTCCTTCTGGCACAGAGCCAAACACAAGGGAATGAAAGCAAATAAAAAGAGGCTGCATGCAAAATCAGGTCTGGGACCCCGAATTGTGGGTGATTGGGTTTCCACAAGGGGAAAAGAGAACAATAGGATGTGTGGTAATTTAAGAAATAGTGGAGTCGAGGAGAGACACAAACCTCGGGCTGCAGGCAGGACGGATGAGTCACACACACACAGCCTGGTCGCAGCCTGGCGCGACATCAGACCTCCTCACACAGAGACAAAGCGTGTGAAGCTTCTGCACAAAAAGACGCTGGCAGACGGAGGGGCAGCTTCTCCTGTGCATCCTGGAAGTGAGAGGGGACGGAACTCGTTTACGAACTGGGGAGAGAAGGCAGCCGAGCAGGATGAAAAAGACTCCTTTGTAAGTAGCAAGGAAGGCGGACCAGGAAGTGCTCTCACATGCACTGAAATGTCACGGGCTTGTTTGCTAGCCTCCCTTGCAGCTAGGAACTGCTGCTCACACCAGAAGTCCTAAAAGAGCAGAAGAGAGTGTACGGGAAACAGCAGTGAGCCATGAAGCTTGTTTACACTTACGTTTCAGTGGATGAGAACGTGTCTGAGAAATTGAGTGTCATTATTAGGGAGCGATTATTGAAACCCAAGAAACACACTCTAAGAGAAAATGGAATCATAAATAGCCTACAAATGGAACTAAAATTTCTAAGTGACATCAGCAAAACTCTGAGTTGAGTTAGGGGCAGCAGCGAGGGAGCAAGCAGGGGAAAGTGGAGTGTTCCAGAGTTTTCTTTGGAGGGCTGTGGGCAGAGTGGACAAGTAAAACATTAGTGGGTAGGGTGTTTTTAATACCTTGGATAGTTAATACTTGGTAACATGGTAAGACAGAGTATTGTTGTTTAGGTTGAAAGGTTAACCTCTAGTAGAACTGAGGGGCCCAGTGGAACATCTAAATTGGGAGTAGAAAGGGTTAGGGGAA
Source organism: Macroglossus sobrinus (assembly GCA_004027375.1). Lineage (NCBI taxonomy): Eukaryota > Metazoa > Chordata > Mammalia > Chiroptera > Pteropodidae > Macroglossus > Macroglossus sobrinus. The sequence continues at coordinate 239,031 of PVKZ01002251.1, read as the reverse complement.
GTGAAAATGAAGTTGTTCAAGCCAGTAAAAGTGAAGACAAGAAAAAAGAAAACAGCAAAGTCAAAGGATCAGAAAAACTGTAGCATTCTAATCCCTTGCTGAAAGGTGGAAGAAAAAATACATTTCCCAGACACCCTTGCAGCTCAGTCCTGCCCATGACCTTGCTTCCACCAAGCAGCTGCACCTGGGCCAGATCGGGGCGGGGCAAAAGTGAGGCCACGCCCCGCTTCCGCTTTCGGACCAATGGGAAAGGGCGTGGGGAGCCGAGGTCCCCAGGGCTGAGGCAACATAGAGCACCTCCTGTTGGGTGATTTATGGTCAGGTCACACTCTCCTGGAGCACACGGTCACTGTCCTGACTCCATGTCCAGCGACAATGGTGTGGTCCCAGGCCAGCATCTCGGGTGGCGGCAGGCTGAGTCCCCAGCTTCCCGGTCATGCCGGAAATGGTGGCTCCCTCTCAGGCCCGTTTCTTAGTGCCTCTCAGACTGTCACTCCGGAAAGCTCAGCCCAAACAAAATCTGCTTCGCCAACAAATCCAACAATTCCGTAAGCACCTAGCTCCTCCTGTTCACAGGTCACCATAAAATATACAATACAGATAAAAACAATTACAAGTGTGAGAATCACCGAAATGCGACCCAGAGACACAAAGCGAGCAGATGCAGTTTAAAAAGTGACGCCGACAGATTTGCTCAACGCGGGACGGTCACAAATCCAAAACCGCCCTCCGCAAAGTGCAATAACGCAAGCCCAAAATGAGGTTGCCTGTATATGACGTTCAAGAACAGACGGTAAAACGTTCGACGTAGCAGAACTCAGAATGTCGGTCGCCAGTGGAAAGGGCACGAGGGAGCAGCAGGAAATGCTCTGCGATCTCCATCAGCATGTTGGTTGCCTGGGTAGAGAGCTGCATTAAACGTGACCAAGTTGTGTACCCTGCATACCATACTGGATGTTTATTGTACCTCCATACGTGTTTTAATCCAGCCATACCACTTAGAAGATATGTCTACAACAAAATGTAAAGAAATGCTGGAAAGAAACTAACTTGCTAGAGAAAAAAAGAAAACTCTAACATCTCAAACCAAAAAGAGACTCCCTTTGCGGCCTGCTTTTTGGGGAACAATGGCAAGTCCTTAAGAAGGGAGGTCAAAGCCCCCCAGGGCTCCCTTCAGGCCCCTTCCTGCCTCTACCGAGAGAGAATCTACCTCCCTCACTCCTGGGCAGAAGACAAGTCTGATTTTCTTCACTGAACACTGAGTGGGCACCTACTGCGTGCACCATACCCCTCAGCTGTGTCCTTTCCCCGCTCTGCACCCCTCTGCGCAGAAAAGCTGGATCTCACCATCTGCTAATACATTTCCCTTGGACTCCTTGAATCCCTCCCTCAGTGATGGCTCCCGATGGGGTCCCAGGGCCACTCGGGAAGGGTCCTGACCCCCCACGGGTCGGCTACTGCAAAGAGGCACCAACCCAAACAGACTGTGCCCTTCGTCCATGCAGTGGACCGAGTTGTCAGCCCGAACTTCACGTCTTGTGTGCGTCCACACACATGCTGTGGCCCAGACTTGGGTGGGGGCACATTCCCGATCTTTGACTTTGAACTTGACCATGTGATTCGCTGTGGTCTGTGGCATATGAGCAGAAGCGACCGTCAGCCGGGTCCCGAGAGGCCTCACATGTTCTGCTCTACCCTCTTGTGCCTCTATCAGAGAAACGCATGCCCCAGCTCGCCTAAGGGCCCTAGAAGGACGAGAGACACCTCAGCCCAGCCGGATCAGCCAAGCCCCAGCCAGTCCACAACGTCATGAGAACAAATGGCTGCTGTTCCAAGTGGGGATGACACGACACTGTAGTGGCAATAGCTAGCCAATACCTCCATCTCTCTGGGAAAAAAAAATAAATGATTAGGACCACATGAGGGGCATTAACTGCAGTCACAGCCATGCAGAGAAGGACGAGATCGAAACGGCGCGTCCCAGAGAAGGTCACCCCATGTGTTGGCGCCTTGCTGGATGGCGGGTGCCGTGTATGCAGACTCCCGTGTAGCCTCACCCATCTCCTCGAGAGGTAAATGCTGGTCTCCCAGCAAGGCTGGGCCTCTCTGCTCCCACATGACAATGGTCAGCAAGAGCTGAGCTCCCCCCTGCCCTGTCCACGGGGCGCTCTCTGTCCCGTTCGCCACAGCCCCCTCCACTCCCTGTCACCTCGCACCTGGCCCAGACCACTCCCCGCCCTGTCACCTGCCTGGTCCTTTCGGGCATGTGGTTCGAGACCCCAGCTCTGCAGGGTCCCGGCATCCACACCAGCCCCGCAGCCAGTGGCCATCTATCTGACTTCCTTGGGAAGGACAGGCCCAGTATTGGAGAACTCACCATTTTCCAAGGTGGGCTGCCCTCCCTCCTGAGAGAGGGGACCCCTGAAGCAGTGGGAACAGTGGGATGGTTGCAGAAATGCCTATAGAAGACCAGAGGGCCAGTGGCAGAATGGAGGGGGGACCCCCAAGGAGAGGGCGTGAGCCAAGGCCCCCCTGGAACAGAGACAGAAATGTCCCAGGGGCCGAGAGAAGCCTTGACTCCAGGGGAAAGGATGCCAGCATTTGCTGTGGTGAGGAGGGGGGCTAAGGAGGGGAGACCCACAAAGACCCCGCCAGCAGCAGGAGGCGGGATGTGACCTTTGAAGAAACTGCTTCTGCCTCACAATAGGCGAGAAGCCAGGCTGTAAAGGTTTGTTGTTGTTGTTGTTGCTATTTTCTCAAAGACCAGAAACAGCCTCTGAGGACTAAAAATCAGCTGCATGAAGGCTGACAGGACAGGCTTCCAGCTGACCTGGCCGAGCACACCACGTGACACGGGACAGGAAACGGGATCTCCGTTCTCTCAGAAACTGTTCCTACAACTGGGTCGTTTCCTCCGCGTTCCCCCAGGTCACTACGTTCTGCTTTGCTCCACATTCTTCGGTACAAAAGAGCCCAAAATACATGAATAGGGTTGGGAGAGTTCCCAGAAGAAAAAAAAATAATAATAAAAGCCCTTCGGTTTCCATAGCTGTGGAATCGTTGCTCCTTAAATATCTGGGTCCTTCGTGGCTGTTCTAGGCGAACCCCAGGAGAACAAGCCAGCGTGCTGCTCAGACGCGTCCAGTCCCACCTCCGCCCCGGATATCTTGGGAGGTGGGAACATCAGTGGGGACAAAGGTAGGACAGACACACACTGTCCAGTTCAGTCTCTGTCCAGAGCTGGTCTCATATTCTAGAAGCCATTAAAATATCCTCGACTAACAGTGCTCAGAAAATGACAAAAGAACCCCAGTTACACTATGTAACTGGTGTAACTCTCTCTCTCCCTCTGTTTCTCTCTCTCTCCCTCCCTCCCACCTCCTTTCCTCTCCAGCCCACCCCAAGCCCCCCACACCCACCAGAGCAGCTCCCACCCTCTCCCTGACTCGGCCACCCTCCCAGTGCTGCATCAAGGAGTCCAGAATCTCACCTGGCAGAGACGAGGCAGAGACGTTGACCCAGCCAGACAGAAGGTCCCTCAGGTGGCAAGAGGAAGGGAAAGACCAGCCAGGGACAGTTGCAGGCTGGAGAATTGCATTCTTTGACAAAAAAAGGAGGCTTTGCTGCTCCATAGGAAGTGTCCTGGGGGCTGACGGTGCTGCCCTGGCAGTGGCCGAGCTGGATCACTTAGGAAGCTCTCGAGAAAATGGGGACATGTAACCTGAATGTCCAGAGGGGAGCCGCATGCAGATGATGTCATCGAAACCCATACTCTCCTGTTGCTCCGCTGTCTTCCTGGGTGTCAGCCTCATCCGACCGTGGTCACAGGGCGGCCACCTGCAGCAGCAGGGGCAGCCTGTGGCTCCTTGATCACACACGGTTAGTGGGAGACGGCCCGTGCTATGCTGTGAGCCAGCTCTGGGGGCGGCAAGACCCTGATTTGTAGCATTTGCCAATTTCTGTGGTGTAAACACTCCCACTGTGGCTAATTTCAAGCTACCAACGTGACAACACAGCTGGGAAGAGACCCACACAGCAGATTCTCACGAGCCGGTTCCAACCAGCGCCAGCACACTGCGGGGCGGGGGGGGGGGGCGGTGAGCAGCATCCTTCCCTGGACCACGGAAAATCCCCGTGAGAATGGGATAACATGGGTCGGTCTGGACCAATCAGGGCCCACCCCTGGAGCTGGGAGCACGGTCACCTCCACCCAAACCACTGGCAGCTGCACAGCTGGCAGGAGGGGGGAGGAGCAGTGTTGGGAGAGCCAGCCAGGACAGACACCTCTCACCTTCCCAGTGGTCCTCTTCCAACATTCCTGCCCGGCCAGCATCTTGCAGCTCCCCGCAGCAGCCCCAATGCCGGCCAGCAGCCCCGTGAGCAAGGCCACGCTCAGCGTGATTCCTGGTTCAGGGACAATGAGGCCACGAGGCTGGCAGACAGAAAGACCTCAGGGATAATCAAGGGCAGCAAAAAGTGACACCCTATAAAGGTCCCAGGAACCACCTCACAGGCCTTCATCATGGCTGCATGGACAGCTGCCACCTGGTGCAACCAACGCCTGCTGACTTTCGGGCAAAGGGAGCAGCCCGGACCCCTCACTCCATCTGTAGGCTCTGCGTCTCTGAAACCCACTGAGGGGGGAAGGAGGTGCAAGGCCGGCACCCCTGACCTCCTCTGCCACAATTAAGGGGGCTCACTTCTCCTACAAGCTACACCGGGCTCTGGGAGCCAGACAGCTTTGTAGGACAGTGACATCCAACCCTAACACAGCTCTGAGGTCAGAGGTTCCAGCTCCCGGTTCCCGGCTGAGACGGAGGACTGCCAGCCCCTCCCCCACCGCCCACTGCCTGGTGCCTGGTCCAGAGTCACATGGTGGGCTCTCGGCAATGCTTCCCCCGTGGTCTGTGCAGAAGCCTGTTTCCCTTGGCTGCCAGCAGGCAATTTGCTGAGTTAATGGGCAATGTGTCGTTAGGTGAAAAAGAGCGAGTTATAAAACTATATTTATAGTTCGCCATTATTCTTGAGGAAAAGGAAATGGGTGAGTGTGTGTGAGAGAGAGAGAGAGAGTCTGTCTGTGTGTGGCGTGTTGGAGGGTCGCCTCTCTGAGAACATAAAGGACATGGCCAACAAGAATAGAGCAGGGGTTCTCACTGGGGGCGATATTGCCCCCAAGGGACATGTAGCATTGTCCGAAGTCAGTTTTGATTGTTGTGCTAGGAGGAGGTGCTGCTGACATCTTGTCGGTAGAGCCCAAGGACGCTGCTAGCATCCTCCAGTGCACAGGACAGTCCCCACCACAGAGCATGATCGATGTCGGTAGTGCCAAGGTGGGAGGACCCTGGTCTAGAGCAGCGTCCCAACGTGGGGACCTCGGGCGGGCAGCATCAGCACCGCCTGACAACTTGTTAGAAATGCACGTCCTTGGCCCCAGAACTCCTGAAGCAAACCCTCTGCTGGGGGGTGGGGGTGGGGGGACAGGAGGTCTGTGTTTTTAACACGCCTCTGGGTACTCGCTCCAGCTTGAGAACCACTAGTCTAAGGATACACACTTTATCTTTTCTCTTGCTCTGTATTTTCTAAAATCTCTGTATTTAAGTACATATTATCTTTGTGATCAAACTATAATCTAAGATCTTAATTAATCAGTGATGCTAACATTTCCTCGTCACAGGGGGAAGAACACACAAGTTCCAAGACAAAAAAATATATAAATAAATCCTGGCTTGAGTTAACAGACAAGCCACGTGACCTTGAACACGTGAGGAGCCCTGAGCCTTGACCTCCTCACCTGGGAAACGGGCATGAGAACGGTCCCTCTCCCTCAAATTTCATCATAGAGATGAAATGTCCCAAACAAAAGCACCCGGAGCTGTTCTGGGCACCAGGGAGGCGATTGTGTAAGTCTCCTGTCCCTGGGGTGGTGCGAATGGTAGGTGGCTGGGGACAGGAAGGGCCCACGAGGAGGGGGCAGCTCCCACACCACCCCACGTGGAGAGGGCTGCTAGCTGGAGGCAGCTGGGTTTCGTCCTGTATTTCTGGCTCCCGAGCTCAGGAATGATGCGCTCTTGCTCTGGGAGGCCACCGTGACCCGGCCAAAAGTTCCTCCCCAAACGGTCTTTTTCTGGAAAATCCCAAACATGAGGAGAGTGTGCTGGGAGTCCTGGAGGGTGGGGGAGAAGAAAGCAAAGGTCCCCAGAGCCGGGGAAGGGCCGCGCCCCAGGTTCTCTGGGGAATGGGTCCCCAGGGCTCCTGATTCACAGAACCTGCGGTGTCCATGGAGAGTTCGACCTTGACCCCGAGGGGCCACAGAAGCAACAGGGCTCCAGGAGCCCACAGGGCATGGCAAAGGGCGTCTCCATGGTGACCACGCAGACGGAAGACGAGCTGGGACCTGTGCAAGGTCCCAGGGGCAGGGCTTGGGGACAAGAACCTGCTGAAGGTTGACACCCCTTTTCTTCCACCCCAGAGTCAGAATTAACTGGGTGTAAATGACCCTGTCGGGGTGACACCAACTTAAGACTGTGAAATAAGATTTCTCCCTGTTTCCACACGTACCCCGTCCTCTGAGGGGGAAATCGCTGTGCCCATTTCACAGGTGACAAAGTGAGTCTCACAGAAGCAGGCACCCTGCCCAAGATCACACATGGAACAGGCTCCTGCCTGAGCATAACTTCCAGGCTGTGCCATCTCCAGCCTCAAGGAGGCCATACCTGGGGTGACACTCTACACCCAGCTCCTCCCGTACTGCCTTCGGCGGCCCCTCATCCACCCAGGGCCACCCACGGAGCTCCCAGAGCCCCAGCCTCTCCCAACAACACCTCTTCTGCAGAGACGTGAGGACAAGTGAAAATGGGCCCGAAGCATCCCTGCTCACGATGCAAGGCCTCTCTCGGGGCCGTGCTCCCCCAGAAGAGGAAAACCAATGAGGTGGCCGATTTGGAGGCACCGGAAAACATTTGTTTTCTCTCTGTGATGGGGGGTGGGGGCATGGAGAGGTCGTGGAAGTGGGCAAACAAGCCAGGGAGCCAGTGTAGACAGCTCAGGGGAAGATGGCCCTTGGCCGGCCCAGGGTGCCACGTCCATGGCGTGGACCTAACTCTGCCCTAAAGTGAACCAGGACGCATGGACAAGGCTCTCCCTGCGCCACACTGGACGCCTGCCCCACTAAGGGAGCTGGGACAGCGCCGTCACCGTGGGGGACGCTGTCCCCTGCCACGTCCACGAGAGCCCGGTTTGCTCGTTTTTTTATTTTTGTTTTGTTTTGGGTGACATGGTGTCTAGGGGTGCTTCCTCCAGGGATCTGTCGAACTGGGTGCTGTCAGAGATCATTCTAGAAGAGATGAAGCCTGTCCTGCACTGAGGCGATGGCAGGCTCAGGCCGCCCTTACGTGAACACGTGTGCAGGTCCACAGCAGCCAGAGCTCAGCGTCCTCGTCCCCACCGCCTCAGCACACTGGTGTGTGTCCGAGCCACCCCGAGTCGGAACCCAGGGGGTGCGATGTTAGTGGGCCCTTCATACGTATTATGGGTCAAATGGAACAGTCAAATATACCAGTTAGCAGTGAACAATAAAATTCGAGGTTACGCCATCACTGGGATGGCATCCTGGCCAAGGGGACCTGGCAAGATGAACCGGCTGGGGCGGATTCCACAGGTAGACAGCAGGGGGCGCTTTGGGCAGCCTCAGACAAGTGCACAGACACTGCGGGTCCTGTCCCTGCAGCATAAAATGCAGTGAAGGCAGTGTCCCCTCCAGGGAGTTCTCGTGAGGATTCCAGAGACTAAGTTAAGTGCCTGCAGCCCTAAGCTCGCCCCGAGTCGTGCCAGGCACCAATAACAGATGGTGTGGATCATCAAGATCCACTTGGGCCACCTCAGACCGCTGTGTCTGATCGGGGGACACAGGGTCATTGCTTGTTCTCTCTCTGGAGGAGTTGGGACTCAGGCCTGCCATCCCTCCACCCCACGGCCAGGCAGGGAGCTTCAGCCTCGAATCCTGGCAGATGAAGGCCCAGACAGGCTCTGAGCAAACACCTCCGGTCCCTCACAGCTCCAGGGACGACAACTTTCCGTGGAGCCCTCCCCCCAAAACTCGAGGCTCTTTTGAGCCTCGAGACCTGGGATAAGGGGTACGTCTTTGAGAGGAAGCCAGCCAGGGCCCAGGGAAGGAGGCAGCTACCGCCCCCCGTCTCTCCAAGCCCATTATCTTCTCCCGTGGGGACCCACTAGGGGCCTGCTCAAGCATCTGCTGGCTTAGAAGGTGACAGCATCTGGCTTTTATCAGGACAAAGAAAGAATGAGGCTCAGTGGGCCTGACGCTTACCTGTGGTTTCCTTAGAAACCAAGTCCCCCGCTCACCTTCCTTAGACTTCTCTCTCTCTCTCCTGCCTCGAGCCGGGCCATGAACACAAGAAGGGCCAGGTTGCCCCTGTAAAGGGGAGCCACCAATGAAGAGGAGAGAACCCCCCAATGTCCCTGTCTTTCCTGTAGGGTCCTTACTTCAGGGTCACTAAGGGACCCTAGCTGCTGAGGGCAAGAATCCTACAAACTGACATGGCAGGAGCCATAGCACCATGACAGCAACATTTTGTAACCTCTTCTAAAATGACTGATTCAGGCGACAGTCACCGATGGTTGATACGTTTAGAGGGAAAGTTGCTGGGTGGTCTGGTCAGTATCGAGCCACCCCAAGGCGCTATCGTGGCCCACGATAATTTCCTATGATGTCTCACGGTCAAGGTCGACTGGGCTCACTGGGTAGATGCCACTTAGGGTCTGACAGCCGGGATCAGACAGAAGATAGGGCTGGAGTCTAATCATCTAATCATCAACTCCACCATCATTCTCATGTCTGATGCCTCAGCTGGGATGACAGGGACAGGGGACAGGTAGGGTTGGGGCATCGTGCTCTCATCATGTGACCTCTCCAGGGAGTGGCCTATGCTTGCTCACAGCGTGGCAGTCTCAGGTTGGTCAGACTGTTCACATGGTGTCTTCCCCGCCCCCTCAAAGTGAGAGGGAAGCAACAAGGCTTCTTATGACCTAGCCTCAGAAATCAGAGTCGCTCCCATCAATCACACTTCAGGGGACCACCCAGATTCAAGGGGCGGGGACCACATGAGGGCGTGAATACTGGCAGGCGCGGTTCATTGAGGGAACATCTGTGGAGGTTCAGCTACCAAATGAGGAACCTCACCTCACCACGGAGGGGGCAGGTTGTCACCATCGGAACCCACAGATCATTTTTAGAGTCGCTAAGGGAGGGACAAACTGACTGTGTGTCCCTCCCGATATGATGCCATGGAAAGCCCCAGCACCACCCCTGGAGTATTCATACAAAAAGGAAAATTCAATCGAATTCTCATTGGACCTCTAAGGGTACCGTCCATTTGCAGGAAGTGTAGGGGAAAGAGGTTAGCAGGACGGCGAGGAAGCGCCCGGAAGCGTCCAGCCATGGGATGATCCTCAGGAGAAACGATGAGGCTTCTACAATAAGTCGATGGCATTAAATTAAAAAGACACAGGAGGGGACCAGCCCTAGACTGGAAATGCCTTAAGAGACTTAAAAACCAAACCCCATACACAGGCTTTTTCTGGATCCAGATTCCAACAAACCAACCATAGTATAAAAAGGCATTTTTGCAGAGAAATCTTATTATGGACTAGGTATTAGATGATCCCAAAGGATTATCATTTATTTTCTTAAGTGTGATGCTGGCTTTGCAGTTACATAAGTGTGTGTGTGTGTGTGTGTGTGTGTGTGTGTGTGTGTGTGTGTGTGTGTGTGTGTGTGTGTGTGTGTGTGTGTGTGTGGAGGGAAATATATGAGAATAAAGTTACATTATGATTGAGATTTTCCTTCAAATACTTCAATAGAAAGAAAAATAAAAAGAGAGGAAGAGGAGTGGATGAAGCAAACATGGCAAAATCTTGCTAATGATCAAATCTGGGTGGGTAATGGGCGTATGGGCTTTATTGTACTATTCTTTCCACTCGTGTGTGTGTGTTGGAAATAGTTCATAATAAAAAAGTTCTTTTTAAGGGTACCATTGAGAAGGAGACTTTTATCTCCCACCGCTCCTGACAGCATGGCCTCGTGCGAGAATCATTTGTCACAGTAAGCTCAGCTGCCCAGACCCCGTCGAGAACAAATGCAGCCTTTCAAAGTCACCTTTCGTGGAGCCAGAGGCTCAGTTTCTAAGCTGTCACCTTGCACCCCTCCTACTGTTAAGTGGGGGCTTGGCTCAGGCAGGTTTTAGCTCCTGAAGAACAGCAGCCCCACCTCAGGATTGCCGTCCCCAGCATTGTCCCCTTTGGAGCGGGGGGCGGGTGACATGGCATCAAATGGATCCCGTGGACTTCACATGACATTGAGGAAGCTTTGAAGCAGACAAAAGGAAGAAGGTCAACCACATGGCACGTACAAACCCACATGTACACCATGTTCCCCACAACGACAGCGAGAGGGAGGTGTGGTCCCCCTTTTAGTTCTCCCACTCTCAAGAGATGTCTCTTCCATAGGTTTGGAACCTGCCTGCCTTTGAAATTCCCTTGGATTTCAAGGTCAAGATCCTCAGAATAGCATTTTGGGCCCCAAGGCCTGAATGTGTGGCCCCCATGGGGTCAAATGGGCCCACTCAGACCTCCTGGGAGAGAAAGGGGTGCAGAGGGAAGACTGCTGGCCTAGGGATCAGGAGCCCGGACTCAGCCTCAGCTCGGCACTGCTGGGAGAGCCACCACTACTCTGAGCCTCATGGGTAATAAAATATCCACGATGGGGAATAAAAGACCAAGCACCTGTTTGCCTATTCCCCTGGCTAAAGCTGTGGCGTGTTCAACGTGCAGCCAGACACAGTACCTACAAGTGAGTCTGAATTCTCACAGCCGTGTCTGGATCTTACATCCACTTTCTTCACAAGGAGAATCCAGGCCAGGCCAGGCTAGTGTCTCCCCTGGGAGATGTCATCAAAGTTCTGGGTCTCACCTGAGAGATGATGGAGTACTACAAAGAAGTCACATGGGTTCAAGGTATGACAGCACATAAGGGACTAGTGGCATGGGTGTTCAGCCAAAGGAAGGCCACATACTCCTGAGTATGAGAAGCCCTTGGCCTCAGAAAAACGCTTCAGAACCACTATGTAATCAAAGGATTCAACCCAAATGAATATACCAACGTTAACCCAAGTTTTCTTCTTTTCCATAATCAATGAGGTTATAGAGTCTCTAGTGTACCTGTCTGCCTCCTAGCTAGGTGATGACATGGGAATACACACGCATACACACTCAGGCACATACCTGAATTCAATGGAAAGACATCAGCCACCCAGAGAATGATATAGGTCTCATGGGTGAGGAGAGAACATTTACAAACTCATTCCATGAGGCCAAAACCATATAAAACCATACCAAAAAAAATCACAAAAACCTACAGACCAATATCTCTTAAGGATACAAATGCAAAAATCCTTAACAAAATAAAGTAAGTCCTCATTTAACATCCATCGAGATGGATACACATCTTTGGGATACAGGAGGAAACTAGAGTCCCCAAAGAAAATTCATGTAGATTTGGGAAGAATGTGCACTGTCCACACGGACAGTGGCCCCAGACAGAAATTTTTTTCCTTATCAACATTATAACAAAACGACATCGAACAAAGTGACATTATTCAAGAAGCTGCTATACCAGCAAACTAAATCCAGCATCATATAAAAAGGTTTGCACACCATGACCAAGTGAGATTCCAACCAGGAATGCAAACAAGGCTGTTTTAGCATCTGAAAATCAATTAATGTGATACACCTTATTAATAGACTAAAGGACAAACTCCACGTGATGACCTAAATAGACGCAGAAAAAGCCATTGACGAAATTCGACTGGGAATAAAAGAGAGTTCTCTCAACTTAACAAAGGGCACTTATGAAGTCCCACAGCTAACGCCATACTTGGTACTGAAAGACGGGAGCTTTGCCCCAACAATAAGGCAAGGGTGTCTGCTCTCAGCACTTTTATTCAACATTGTACTGGAGTTCTAGCCAGGACAATTAGGCAAGAAAGTGAAAGTCATCTACACCGAAAAGAAAGAAAGAAAACCGTTTTTATTTGAGGATAATATGATCTTATATATTATAAAAATCCTAATAAATCCACTAATAAAAACTACTAGAACTAATACATGAGTCCAGCAACATTGTGAGATATGTGATCATATATAAAAATGAATAGCATTTCTATACATCTGCAATGAACAATCCAAAAATAAAGTTAAAAAAACAATTCTATATACAATAGTCTCAAAGAGGATAAAATACTTTATAATAAGCTTAGCAAAGCAAGTATAAAACTTATTCTCTGAAAAACTAAAAAAGATTGTTGAGAGAAATTAAAGAAGATCGAAATAAATGGGAAGACATTTATATTTGTGGATCAGAAGACTTAATGTTGTTAAGATGGCAATACTCCCCAAAATGATCTACAGAGTCAATACAATCTCTATCAAAATCCCAGCTAGTACATTTGCAACCATCAATAAGTTCATCCTAAAATTCACATGCTAACTCAAGGGATCCAGAATAGCCAAGACAATCTTTAAAAAGAAGAAAATCAAAGGGCTCACACTTCTGGATGTCAAAACTTAACTACAAAGCAACAAAATCAAGACAGTGTGACACTGGTATAAGGATAAACATACAGAGCAATGGCATAAAATTGAGAATCCAGAAAGACTTCCTCACATTTACAGTCAACAGTCAATTGATTGTCAACAAGGGTGCCAGTATAATTCAATGAAGAAAGAATAGTCTTTTCAACAAAAGGTGCTGGGACAACTGGATATCCACATGCAAAAGAATGAAGTTGGACCCCTACCTCACACCGTACACAAAAATTTACTCAAAATGAATCAAAGACCTAAATATAAGGGTTGAAACTAGTAAATTCTTAGAAGAAAACATAAATGTAAATCTTCGTGATCTTCGATTAGGCAATGATTTCTTAGATATGACACAAAAGTACAAATGACAGAAGGAAAAATTGATACATTAGACATTATGGAAATTAAAAACTTTTGTGCTTCAAAGGACAGCAAAGAGCAAGGAAAAAGATAATCCACATAATGGGAAAAAAATGTTTGCAGATTGTATACCTGATAAAAGGCTGGTATCCAAAATATTAAAAGAACTCTAAGAACTTAATAATAAAAAGACAAGTAACCTAATTAAAAAATAAGCAAAGTCTCTCGCTGTACATTTCTTCAAAGAACATATACCAATAGGCAATAAACATATGAAAAGATACCCAACGTCATTAGCCATTAGGGCAATGTTAATAACTCACCATGAAGTATCACTTTGCTCCCACTAGGATGGCTATCATCAAAAAGACAGACAATAACAAGTGTTGGCAAAGCTGTGGAGAAATTTCAGCCTCTCCACCCTGCAGGTGACGATGTAAAATGGTGCAGCCACTTCCAGAGATAGCCTGGTTGTTCTTCAAAAGGTTAAGCATAGAGTTATCATCTAACTCAGCATCTCCACTCCTTGGTATATACCCAAGAGACATGAAAACACATATCCACATCAATGAGGTTCTCTTTCAGAGGGCAACACCATCTGGCCTGGTACCCAGATTCTGAGATATGGCCACCCAATCCCGAACTCCTCAGAGGCAGAGATCCACAGATGCAGGACTGACAGAGTTGCAGCTGGGATGAGAGTGGCGAATCCAAGAGCATACCAGGTCTTTTCTCCTTGACTTCTGGCGGGGAACACTCATTCATTGAAAAATAACTCCTTGCTTCTGCCATTAACCTCACAGACTCTTCCTGAAACTGATCTCACTTTCCCTGTGTCCACTCAGCCTGGCTATCACCCTCTGCAGTCCTTCTGGGGACCTGTGCTTCTCATGCATTCTCTCAGTAACCCTGGGAGGTTATTTTTTTTTTTTTAATAAATCCACAGGCTTTCTCCAAAAGCCCTGAGGCCAGATATATTACAGAAATCACATTTTAGAAAGATAATGCGATGTACGCATTGTATATTATGTAACAGCCCCAGTGGGCCTGGGGCATCACCCTATAATCAAATATATTTGATATTATCACAGCGAGATGTATAAATATTCACACTGAGTGGCATAAATAAAAACTATAAATAGCCTTTTATCAGCTCAGGTCACATTTTGAAGAGTCCTGTGTCTAACCAGGTCTGCCTGCGTTGAGGCCCCTGCCGTCACCCCCTCCCCTCACCCCTCCCTACACAGGCTCTTGAATCTGCGGTCACATCCATTTCCCTCTTCCATCTTTCCAGACAAAAGCATATCTTGGCCACATTCTGTGGCCCCAACCTATGTGCCCGGCCCTAGGGGCACTAAAGTTTAGCACTTAAAGTCCATCTTCTGACCAACCCCTACCTTGGAAAGTTCTTTATGTACACAAACCCTGTGTAGGCAAAGCAATGGACCAAATGGGCCCCAGAGGGATCTTTTAAAAAAGGTGACATCCCTTTGCTCCCCACCTCAGGAAACAGGCTCAGACGCCCTGACCCACTCAAGGTTTCTTCTATTCTGAGAAAATGAAAGGCCAGATTTAGCAAAAGAGACCCTGTTTTGAGTCTGAGACCTGCCATCAATGTCCCTGCTCCAGAACCTGCTATGGCTCCCAGTTACCTACTTTCAATGACCTCCTCCTCAGATTGGCCTTAAGAGAATGGCTTCTGAATCCCAGTATGAGCCTCATCTACCTATGTGCTTAGGTTCATTTCATTCATTCATTCATTCATTCAACAAGTTCTTTTTAGAGCAAAGCACATTCAAATGCCCTGGGTAGAAAGTGGGCTTACATATTCAAGGAAGGCAGGAAAAATGGAGGACAAAGATGTCACTGACCCATAGCAACCCTAATATCTGGCCAGGAGCTACAAGTGTCAGTTGGAGCTAACTAACAAGTAGGAGATCTGAAAAGGTTTTAGGAGAATTATATCGGCAGAAATGCCGCCAACTTAAACCGAGAGGCAGAGACAGGACACAATGAAAGGAAGATTTTGGACTCCCAAACTTTTACAGGCAGGAAGGAGGCAGAGAAAATCGATCGACTGCTAACAGAAGCCACCTTTTATGGAAAAGGAAAGATGACTCAGAAGGCAAAACCAAGAGCCCATAAGGCAGAGCCAAGAGCCATGGAGAATTATTTCCAGCCTTTAAGTCATAAAGAAGGAGTCCCCATCATTGGAAGTTTTGATATAGTTCAGAATTTCTGTTTACCAGGGACCCCTGTACGCTTCCTTTTTTGAATTGGGAGTGTCTGTAATAGTTATCTTATGCATCTCACACCATTGTGCGCTGTGGGTTGAGGGGGGCAGATAACTATCTCTTTAGTTCACACGTCTTCAGATCAAGGGGAACTGTACCCTCAGAGCAAAACCTGAGGCACCTTACCCAAGAAGCCTCATCTTCACCTCATTTAGATGACGAGATTCCTCCCTTTGAGCTCTAAGAGGAGACTTTTGGGAACCTTGGGAAGAGGTAAGGGTACTCACTTGTGGGAAGAACATGGCATTGGGGACCAGAGAGCAAACCATGGTAGATACCCCCGTATGATGCCCCCGCCTGGCGTTCACACGACCTTCACAATGAGAAGACCTGTGGAACCGATGGAGTATTGTAGAAATGGCTATGTGTGACTTTAGCATCTAAATCATAGGACACTGAGGCTTCTGCCTTGCTCTGTCTTAGAATCATTTACTCCGGAGAAATCCAGCCGCCAGGCTGTAAACACACGCACGCATCCCTATGTCTCAGTCCACATGGGGAAGGGTCGAAATCTCTTGCCAACGGCCAGCCCCGGTTCATCATCTGTGTTAGCGACCCATCCTGGGAGCAGAGCCTCCCGCCAGCCGAGCCCGTGGATGACTGCAGCCCTCGCCAGCGTCTTGGCTACAATGTAACGAGAAAGCTCAGATCTAAATCATCATCTGAGCCATTCCCGGATGCCTGCCGCACAGAGACTGTGAGAGATAGTAAGTGTTGATCGTCGCCTTAAGCCGCTTTGTTTGTGAGCCATTCGTCAGGCAGTAATAGACAACTAACACAAGTGGGACCCATCTTAAACCCCTCCAGGGTCAGAGAATTCCTTTATTCATTCATTCAACGAAGTTACTGAGCATCTGCTCTGTACCAGCCAGTCACCCACGAATGACAGACGCAGCCATATATGACCAATAAAGTGTGAACGGAAGTGATATACATCACTCTGGGCAGATGTGTCAGAGCCTTCTCACTGTTCCTGGCCATCATTTTCCCTCTGCCTCAAACCCAGCACGCCCCTAGCTGATCTTTCAGCCCGAACCCCGGAATGAAGAGGACACAGAGCGGGGCTGCAGCCACCACGACCACAGGTACCACGAGCAAGCGCCAGCCCGTCCGTTTCGGTGGCTGTCGGTTACTCGGGGTAAGGGTGCCGCAGTCACACCACATCCGTGCCTTGGGGGTGCCGTTTGCTGGACCTTCCATCCTGACGTTCCCCTTCGGCGGTGGGAATGCACCCTGGCTCCCCACGTCTCCTCAAAATGCAGCTCCCGGGGTTCAGCACGACGGCATCTGAGCAGCCCAGAGCACCGCGGCCTCTCCCCTCCCAGCCCCCGCTGCCAGATCTGGCGACCCAATGTCACACGACCCCTCCACGGCGCCCTGAGACTCGGGACTCTGCCCTCTGGCAACCTCACAGTCTGGAACACGGACACCTCCCACAGAACTAGAGAAGAATGTCTCTGGGGACCGAAAAGACATCATTACTCCACACTCTGAGGCTTGGGAACTTGACCCTTAGGACAGTCTCCTAACCTCCTCAGAGCCTAATTAAACCTCTTCACCCGCAGCCTAACGAGCCTGGCGGCGTGCTTGCCGGCCCACGGCAGGTCGGAAGGCGCACCTACGCTCAATCCACACGCCCGCAACGAGGCAGGATCGGGGAAGAACGGAGGGAGGGCTGAACGCCAGCCGGTGTCGGGCAGGCTGCAGCTCACAGCCACTCAGCAGAATCGGCATTCACCTGCCCATTTCACAGGACAGGGAGCCGAGGCCCAGACGGGCTCGTCATCTGCTGAAAGTCACAAGCTCGTGACTGGTGTTCCTGCACCCCATTCCCTCCAGGGAGGTGCAGTGGATTCACGCCTCCCCTCAGGAGGGGTGATGCATGGTGCATGAAGCAGTAAGCATCCCCACCCTCAAATCACGGTGTGCACAGAGCCCAGAGGAGGAGGCCCTGGCTGAGACCGGAAGTGTGAGGTTCAGCGGCATTAAGTGTATTCATGGCGTTGGGTACCCGTCACCACCCTCCATCTCCAAAACATTTTCATCTCCCCAAACGGAAGCTCTGTGCCCATTAAACACTAACACCCCATCATCCGCTCCCCTCTGCCCTGGTGACCACCATTCTACTTTGTCTCCTCATGAAACTGACAGCTCTAGCTACCTCCCATAAGTCACATAACGCAGTATTCATCGTTTTGTGACTAGAATTACTTCACTTAGCACCATGCCTTCAGGGTGCATCCATGCTGTAGCACGTGTCCAAATCTTCTTCCTTTTTAATGCTGAGTAATCTTCCGCTGAGTGTATGTACCACATTTTGTTTATCCATTCATCTGTCGGTGGACATCTGGACTCCTGTGAATAGCCCCACATGGGTGAACAAATAGCTCTTTCTTCGAGACCCTAATTTCAATTCTTTTGGGGTATATCACCAGACGTGGAATTCCGGGAGCATGTGGTAATTCTATGTTTACCTTTTTGAGAAACCGCTAGACCATTTCGACAGTGAGTGCATCATTTTACACTCACATCGGCAGTGCACAAGAGTTCTGATTTCTCCACATTTTTGCTAACAGGAAGTTTTAAAAAAATAAAAATAAAAAAGGCATCCGAATGAGTGTGAAGTGGCATCTGATTGTGGTTTTGATTTGCATTTTCCTAATGATTAGCGATATTCAGCATCTTTTCATGCGCTTATTAGCCATGTGTACATCTTCAGAGAAATGTCTGTTCGAGTCCTTTGCCCAGTTGTTTGAGTTTTTGTTGTTGTTGTTGTTGAGTTGTAGAAATTCTTTATACATTCTGGATATGAGCCCCCATCAGATACATGGTTTGCAAATATTTTCTTCCATTCTGTGAATTGCCTTTTCACTCTGTTCATGGTGTCCTTCGATGCACAAAAGTTCTTAATTTCGATGTAGCTAATTGATGTATTTTTTTCTTTTGTTGTCTGTGCTTTGATGTGACAACCAAGGAATCACTGCCAAATCCAACGGCATGCAGCTTTTCTCCCAATGCTTCCTTCTAAGAATTTTACAGTTTTAGCTCTTACGTGTAGGTCTTTGATCCATTTTGAGTTAATTTCTGTATATGGTGTAAGGTAAGGATCCAACTTCATTCTTTTGCATGTAAGTAATTAGTTTTCCCAGCATGACTTGCTGAACGGAACTGTTTTCTCTGTGGACAAACACGAAAGCTATGTTTACAGCTCTTACAGAACATTGAGCCAAAACAACCACATAAACACAAGCAAATGACCAGTAAAATTCAAACAGCACTAAGTTACCATTAAAAATGATGCTGTTTTGCTAAAACTCGCGTCACCCACCGCTCAGGGGTAGCACAGCAGGTGCCATCGGTTGCCCCACCGTGGTTCTCCATGTCACCTGCTGCCTGAATACACCTCTGTTCTGTTCCCATGAGCTGGGACGTTTAAGATTCCGCTGTGCTCACAGACACGGCGAGCATGAAACCACACACAACGTGCTCACGCAGTGGGGCCAGAATTGGGCACCGAGGACCCCAGGGAGTCCACAAACTCAAGGTTAGACACCCTGAGTTAGGCAGATGTAGCCCAAAGGCCTTCTAGAACAGGCAAGTTTGTACGTGGCATTTCTAAGGAGTTAAAGGGTTCAGTTTACAGATGTAAACAACTAGCTTTACAGTGGGCAGAGTTTCATCTCTGCAGATTATGCTTAAGACAAATGTGTCTTTCCTAAATCTAGATTCCTGGGCTAACCTCACGCGGGCTGTTAGTTTTGTCTGCCAAGAAGATCGCAGTGCCCTGCCTGGGGACCCGCCCCTCTCCCCAATAGCTACTTCCCGCCTTCGCCACTGACATACAGCCTACTTTCTCCATCATCTCCCTCTCAACCTTCGTCCTTGCTTCCTTTTCCACTGCAAACTTCCTCACTTCCAGCTGCACAACCAACCTCTTAGGCCTTCTCTCCTGATCCTCAGAGGATCCATCCTGGCCACCATCCCAGCCACCCCTCCACTCCACTGCCGGAACCCTCCCCCATCTCTGGGGCTCAAGGACATCCTTCTGCTACGTCTCCCCCTTCTCCTCCTGCATCATAAAATCATTCTTCTCTACTCAAGCATTGCCATCAGCTCTGCATCCTCCTGCCTTACATTTTAAAACGCATTCACCATCTCACGCCCCTTTCAAACACCATCTTATTTCTCTCTTTCCTTTTGCAGGAAAAACTCTTCAAGCCCCTATGAAGAGCAGTCTCTGTCCTCTTCTGCCTTCATTCTCGTCCTCTCAGAAACCCACTCCAGGCAGGCTTACGAGCAAACCCGCTCTCGTCAAAGTCACCTGGCTCCTCCACTAGCAAGTCGATTGTGAGCCCTGTGCACTTCACCCCCAGCAGCATCCGACACGGGCGCTGTCTCCTTCCTGAAACACTCCCGCCGCTGGGCCTCCTCCCAGCACTGCTCACTCGGTTGTCCTTCTCCTTCATTCCTCACAGCCCAGCACTCTTTGCACCTTGTGGGTTTCAATGTCACCACATGCTGATGACATCTAAGTTTACACCTCAGCCCAGGCCTGCCTCTGCCCCGCCCTGACTCATAGCCACCCACCACTTTCACGTCTCCACTGGCAGGGTTGGTGGGATAGGGGGTGGTCAGACAGGTACGTCACACTTGATGTGACAAACTGAGTGCCACTACCGCCTCTACCGCCTCTACCACCACCCTCCCTCGCATCTATTGACAATTCCATCCTCTGGTTACTCAGGCCAAACACCTTGACAAGCACCTGGAAAGATGCTCGAACATCATTAGTCATCGGGAAAATGCAAATCAAGACCACAGTAAGAGATCACTTAACACACCCGCTAGGGTGGCTATAATAATAATAATAAAAAAAAAAAAGCAGACAACGTGCGTTGACAAGGATGTAGAGAAAGTGAGACACCCGTGACATCGCTGGTGGGGATGAAAGAGTTCTGCCCATGTAGAAAACAGCTTGACAGTGCTTTAAAAAGTTAAACATAGGATTACCATACGACCCATCAATTCCACTCATAGGTGTGCTTCGAGAGAACTGAAAACGTACGGCACACAAATACATGTGAACGAATGTCCATAGTGGAATTATTCGTAACAGCCAAACAGTGGAAACAACCCAAAATGTCCATCAACTAACGAGCGGATAGACAAAGTGTGGTATATCCATACAATGGAACATTATTCAGCCATGAAGAGGAATGAAGAACTGATATGTGCTACAACCTAGATAAACTTTGAAAACATTCTGCTAAGTGCAACCACTTACTTATACACTTAAAAAGGGTGGCCTTTATGGCACGTGAATTATATCTCATTTAGAAAATAGTACTTGTCAAGAAAAAAAGTTAAGATACCACCACTAGTCACAGGAAGCTCCGCAAAGCAGCCGAGGCAGCTACGAAGCTTCCTTTCGGCCTTGAGGTAGGATCTCCAAATGAGGCTTCCCAGGAGGCCCTGTGCTCTGGGAATTATTTTAATAAAACTCTAATCCCCATCTGGTACCTCCTGTAACATCTACACTGATCAGAGGGTGGAGGGAGCAAGTAAGAGAGGAATGAATGGGGGGAGTGGCAAGAGATCGGTCCATTAAGGAAAGAAGGCAGATAGCGTAGTTGGCTTGCTCACCCTCCTTTTCCTCAACTTCCTCGACTCAAGAGCCTGCAAAGCTAAATATTGGCCTTCCCAGACTCCCTTGCAGCTAGGGTGGCCTTGTGACCCAACTGGAGGGACCATGATGCATAGAGGTCCACAGGAGATGTCTGAAAAAACCTTTGCTTTCTTTGTCCAAGAGCCACCTGGGGTATATAAAGGGTCCAGCCACTCTGGAGGCAGAGTTCTTGAGCACCAGTTGCAATAGGCATTAACCCAATCATTGCTGGATAGTAGAGACATGGGAGGGTGACCCCAGGGAGGGCTAGGGAAGAAAAGGAGCATAAGGGGCAGCAGCTCTTTACCAGCCGGTCAGAGCTGTTTCAATATTGCAGCAAATAGGGGGTGCTTACTGAATTTCAGTCTCGGCACTGCTTCTTCTGTTGTTGGCCATTCCCTCTTCTTCTCGCCCCAAACTCACACATGGCTAGAGCTGCAGCCACGTCTTGGTGATCTTTCAAAGTGGCGTGGATGACTCTCACCTTTCTTCTTGGACAACTCAGGGGAGGTCGGTGCCATTATGAAGACAGAGATGGAGGAGCTGGTGGAGATGCTGATTCTGTTTCAGGCAAGATGAGGTGGAGATGTCCGTGGGACATCCCGAGGAAAGTGTCCAGTGGGAAGGTGCAGGTTAAAGTCCATTTATAGGGACTGGGCGGGACCTGCAGACTGAGGTGGCATCAGTGTCAAGGTACCACTGAATCCACGAGGATGCAGGAAGTTTCATCATCAGGCTGCAAGTGAATGGAGATTCCTGGATTTCTGCTTGTATAACAGGCCCCATCCTGCAGAGAGACGCAAGAGATGAGTGCAGGGTTTGAGAATTCCCCAGCACTGTAGAGGCTCCACTTGGGAAATGGCCCCCAAAAGGAAATCAGGAACCAGATCAGGGATGGAATTTCCAAGACCTGCCTGAGATTCGGAACCCTCTGTCCCCTCCCCATCATCTGATGACTTGGAAAAACCACACAGGAGCAAAATTCTGGGATAACCATCTCTCTCCCAAAAAAGAATCGAAGAAACAGGACTGTGACAACTGCTTTATAAAGACAGGCTGGTCTCCCAGGCTTGTAGGGGGAGCACAAGATGGGGTGCACATGAGCCCTGGGCTCCAACAGCCCTGGCTTGAGCCCCAGCCCTCACCGACATTCAAGAGACCAAATCTCCCTGTCCTCAGTTTTCTCATCTGTAAATGGGGGTTCTGTGAGACCCACCACAGGCTTAAAGAAGATGACACTGTGAGGCGCTGCACACAGTAGGTGCTCTTACTGCTTTTTGCCAGGAGGTTACCGTGAGGTTCTCAGATGGTGTCACATGAAAAAAAGTATATAGGAACTTCCTGCCCTGAAGAGTCTGTTTAGCCACTGCCTACCTGTGGGACTTCACCAAGAATGCCGACCCCTTTTCTCTTCCTCAGGCTCCCAAAGTCGACTTCTGAGCCATTGCTGGCTTCCCTTCTCAATGTCCCAGCAAGGGGGGCCTCTCTGGGCAAAATGCTGCCATCGCCAGATTGGGCTTGTGGGCCACATTGAGTGCAGTTTCCCAAACCACATTCTAGGGAACCCTGGCACTTCACAGGTGTTCCTGGGCATGAGGCTCATGATGCAGGACTTCTCAGAGCCTTTACTATACTAACGTAAGACTTAATAAGAGGTGACAAAATCGACAGCTAATTACAAAATCTTTTTATAGAGCATCTATCATATCTTACGAACACCTTAAGCTCCAAGAACACAGTTTACAAAATGCTTATTTGAGATGGTTCTCTATTACTTTCCGCCTGAGGACACCGAGGTCCCACTTCCTGCTGGGACAGTGGGGAGCCAGCCTGTTCGCGCCACACTGGGACTCTCCATGGCACAGGATTTCTAAGGCATCCGAACCAAAACGCAGATCTGGGATGCGAAGTGGCTGAGCCCCTGCCTCCTCCCTGGGGGTCCCTCTCTGGACATCCCCTCGGCTCCAGTGAGGTCAGCGAGGCACAGAGCCCCAGGCTCTCTGGTGGCCCATCAACACTCTCTCTTCCCCCAGCCAAGTCCATGCTCCCAGCCTTGCCCTGGCCCCTGTAGGACACGGGAAAGACCTCTGGCGGCACCCACCGCAGCTGGTAAATGAAGAAGGACCTCGGAAGCCCCAACGACTTTCCCAGACCTGCTCGTAGCATCTGACAACAGACCGGGCTTGTAGAAGGAGCACAGCCCCCTGCGACCCATCAGCTCTCCGCATCCCGCTTCTGCCAGAGTTCAAGGCTATTTGCCAACCAGGGCCTACGTCCATCCCACAGCCAGGCCAGACTTCCCTGGAAGCCCTGCCATCGCTGACCCTGATCCCCCTCTGCCAGCCACACTCATCAGCCCAGGGGGACCTTTTGTTAGTTGACAGAATGTTGTCCTGAGCTGATGGGCCCGTGACTTGGGGGCTGTCTACAGCTGGTGGAAAGAAGGGAATGTTCATTCCACATGTCCCAGTGACTTCAGTCAAAGTGTGACCTAGTTGAGGAGGGACAGAGTAGACACTTGCAAGAAAATCGGGAGTTTTTAAGCAAGTGTAAGTGGGAGGGAGGGATGTCGAGTAAGCTGCACATATTAAATGAAATCACATATTGAAGGCACTTGGTCCTGGGCCAGGCTCAGAGCTGATGCTCATGTATCAGCTAGCACTTGTATTCCTCTCAAACAATTATTTTGGCTAATAATGAGCCCCTCTCCCTTCGGTGCTAATAGTTTGGAGGACGGTAGAACAACCTCTTTTACAAGCCCTGGATGTTCCACCAATTGCTGGTCACATTGCCATAAAGCAAGACCCCACCTTAGAGTCTCTGCCCATAAAAGAAAGGTTAAAATATCCCTCCACCTAACTCAGAAGAGAGAAGATGCTTTATAAACTGCAGAGGTGCTGGCTGTTGCGTTTCTGATCCTGGCTGTGTGCTTTGCTTTTTTTATTGTAAGTATCAACTGGCAAAGGGATGTTTCTTGGAATGGAATAGTTTGGCAAATGGTAAAGCTGCACAGCGCTGCTTAAACTGAGTTAGAAGGTTTTGCTTTAAAAAAAAAAAGTTGTATATGTCTTTAAATCCATTTGGCCGAACTGCTGATTCAATCAGCAAATATTGAAGAGACTGTGAAAATTTGGTGTGAGCTCCACGACAGCAGAGAGGGCTGTGAACTTCCAGGGTGTTTATGGAGCAGTAGCTGAAGCCAGCTTTGCAAAAGGGGAAGTCTCACCAGGTAAGAAGAAAGCTACAGCACTGGAAGCCTGGCTGGATTTATGATGTTAATTAAGTTCATCAGATTCCCACTCCCTTTATCACTGTAGCTGCCTGGGGCTACAGATGAGGTCTTGTCCATATCCATGTCTAAAATGCCAAGCTATCCAGCACCCAGCTGCATAGCCACAGGGCGGGGCCGCCTCAGCACCCTCTGGGGTGTTTCTCAGGCGCTCAGACAATCCCAGACCTGTCTTGCTCCCTGGCCTCATCCTATCTGTGTTCCCTGCTTCTACTGACCCGCCCTTCAGGTGAGCAGGCCTGCTCTCACGCTCACCCTCCACCCCACCCCGGGCCATCAGGGCTGCCCCTGC
Source organism: Macroglossus sobrinus (assembly GCA_004027375.1). NCBI lineage: Eukaryota > Metazoa > Chordata > Mammalia > Chiroptera > Pteropodidae > Macroglossus > Macroglossus sobrinus. The sequence goes on along the minus strand of PVKZ01002251.1, from coordinate 214,474 downwards.
TGTCCCCAGGATGCCAGTCCTAGAGAGTCAGGGTCCAGCTGGGGTTGGGGCAGAAATGCAAGGCTCTGTGCCCACGCCATAGCTACACTGTCCTTTGTCACCCAGGCCCGGAAGGGATACCGCCTGAGCCCAGAGGCTCACCATGTCTCACAGAAACAGCTCTGCAGGTCTCAGGCAGAGCCCTCTCTCCCCCTCCACAGTTCTTGCCTCCCCTTCCTCTCCATGGGCACTTCTGCACCAAGGAGGATGCTTTCATCCTCCTTGTCCTGCGAGATGAAACCACATGTGTGTCCATTCCTGCAGATAGGACCCGGCCAACACAAGCCCTCAGGCCTGCAAACAGTGTCTCCGCCTCCCATTAGGGCCACCTCGGGGACACCCTACTATATTAAACTCCTCTTCATTCACGAATAAAGATGAGAAAAGTTGTACTTAAAACCTTTGGTATCAGTAAAGAATTGCACCTGGCTACAAGTGACAGAGAACCAAAATAACAGTGACTACAATAAGACAGAGGTTAAATGTTTGTCTTGTGTTGAGACTTCTAGAGGCAGCCAGTCCAGGGTTAACATAGCAGCTCCACAGCCATGCCATCCACAGTGATCCAAGTTTCTCTATCCCACCTTCCTCCATCATTAACATGAGGGTTCCATGCTTGAGGTCACCTCATGATCCCAAAATAGTGACTGCAGCTCCAGACATCCTATCCACATTCCAAGCAGTGGGAAGTAGAAAGGAGCAAGGGCAAAAGGGCATGCCTCCCAGCTGAGTCAGCCTCCTTCCAAGAGCTTTCCCAGAAACCCCACCCAATAACTTTTGCTTACATCTCATTGGCCTCTTTCTGAAAGTCTAAGAAATGTGGTATTATAAAAAGCCCACTGACACACCCAACACTATAGACTTTTTGTTGCTAGGGGGTGTGGATATTGGGTAAGCAAAGAGCAGCCTCAGACACACATTCCTGAGAGCTAGACAAAAGAGAATAGAGGCCCACATTATTTTCTTACCTGGTTTCTTTTGGGAATGAGTCCAGAAACAGCTCATTCTACACCTGAGATGCCACACTGATGTGTGGTGCTCACCTTAACAAGTCTACTGTCGCACTCCACTGATAAGTAAATGTAAAACACTAACTGACCAATGCTCAGCTGGTGGTCTACTAGGACCTCAGGGTCTTTGTCTCCTGAATGTTCAGAGCTATTTATCTTCATCTATCTTTTGTTTGTGTTATTTGCTTTTCTCTTTGAAACAACTTACTCTAAAACCCTGTTCCTAGGGTTGGTTTCTGGACCGCAGTCTTCGCAGTTCGGTACTAAGCTGTCGATCAGAATGGAAAGCTGAGCTCTGATGAGGGACACCGCAATGTCACGTGATGTCTGGCACGCTTTATTTCCACGAAGGCCGATGACATGTGTGTCTTTCTGAGCTGACACGTCTACCTCCAATAAAGAAAGCCCAGAGCTGGCATTATGGCGCTTCAGGCTCTACAAGCTGAGGCAAGAACCAGATCTTAGGTGCAAAGAAAGCTGAAACCGACAGCAGGGGAACGCAAATAACCACACAGCGGGTGGGGAGAAGCGTCTTCAAGGAAAGAGAGAACTCCGAGCGGATTGTGATGCAGAGCTTAGGGTCTGGAGTAGAGAGACCTGGGTTCCAGGACCAGCATCTCTCGGTATCATCATGTCTCCTTGGACAACTTACCTCTCTGAGCTCGTTTTCCCCATGCATAAGATGGAACAATAACAGATCATAAGAATGCAGAAACTATTCATGAAACCATCTGTGGACAGCATTTGGCCCTGTGCCTGGCTGGCCTCTGCCACAGGGCAAGTACCCAACATCATTAGCAATTACTATTATTTGTCTAACAACAATAGGGATAATGATGATACTGACTTGTATCTGGATGGCACAGAAGGGGTTTAGCACAGGACCTGGCATCTAACAGGACTCGTAAAAGGGCAATTAAAGACATTTCCTCTGGGGGCAGGCTCCCTACCAAGCCTTGGGCGGGGGAGAAGCAAGATATGGAAGCCGCTGAGAGGAAGCCTGACAAGCTGCAGCATCAGTATGCATCTGTGACTTCTTCAGGAGAGAAATGCCTGCCCTGCCGACCCATCAGTGCCCGTCTGGGTTCAGGGGTTCAGAGGCCACATCTCCTTACTCCCTCTATGTCTGGTGTCCTCCTGATAGTCTGCCTTGTGATGGGTTTTGCGGGGACATCTGTCAGTTAGCTGGCCCTGCCAGGCATCCATTAGCTCTCCGTGGACAGGTAAATAACGACAGAGGATCTGGGTGTGGGGGAGGGGCGTGACAGACACCCTTCACCCCACAGAATACGCCACTTCCGGTAAAGTGGCCACGGCCTGCATTTCCGGCAGAAACTAGTTTCTGAGCACTTGTGCCCTGAAGCTGGATGTGCGTCCCTGTGGAAAATTCCCCCTTGCAGAAAGCATGGCCCAAGGAGCAGGAAAGCACCTGCAGGGCATGAGCACACCTGGCTTTGCCATTCTGCGGCCCTGGGACTGTACATAAGTCCCCTCCCCTCTGTGGGCCTCCGTCTCCCCAGCAGGAAAGTTCAGGGTGCTAGTGAAATATTGGCTCTAAACTGTGCATCAGCGAAGCTTGTTACAAAGGCAAATTTCCAGACCCAGACCCCAGAGATTCAGAGTCAGCTGGACCCAGAGGGCCCAGGCCCCCACGGAGCCCCTTCCCAGGCGACCTGCACCCCTGACTGCCACTGGACCAGTGGTTTCAGGCATCCCAGAGTCTCCTCTGAACATGACTGTCTCCCAGGCCCGGGGGTGTCAAAGCGGGGAATGGGCAGGGGACAGGGCCCCCAAAGGCACTGGCCTGGTGGCTGCTGTGTGCACGCCACCCAGGCAAACCTGCCGCGGCCGGCTGCGTGCCACCCACTCACCTTCCCCAGCCCAGCCCTGCAGCTACCCAATGCGGCGCTGCTGGGAGAAGCGCCTTATGGAAACGGGTCTCCTTGCTCTTACCTTGGCCTCCTTGGCCCGATCTCGAGGTTTTCCTCTGTCGCAGCTGAGAACTGGGCGAACCAGGCCCGGCTCTGGGGTGGAGAGGCTCCCGGAGGCTGAGCTCTGACCACCTGTCTTCCCGCTCGCCTGGGCGGCCTCAGGCAGGCGCCCCCCTCCCGCTCTGGGGCTGAGTCCCATAAGTCCCTGCGGTCAATAAGGCGCAGCTGGACCCCACGTCCTGGCTGGGAGAGCGGATAAACTGCAAAAACGAAGTTTTTGCCGCAAAGCTTCTACCCTGCACTCTGGGACCTCTCAGAGTGCTGGGGAGAAAATGCTCACACATTCGTGCACACGCACACTCATACACGTGTGCTCACTCACATATACTCAAACGCACTCACACAATACACATGCCTTGCTCACGCACACTCATACGCATTCAGTCTCACACACACACACATCCTCACACAAATATTCTCACAAAACACACTCACGTACACACTCACATCTATGCCAACACACTGGTACACATGCACATGCTCTCATTGCACACACATCCTCACACTCACATGCATTCTCACACTCACGTCCTCAGGCTCACACGCACACACATTCGTGTGCTCACACACACAAGGTTGTGTTCCCACCACCACCTGCTCCCAGGTGGTGTGTTTATTCCCAAGCTGCTGCTCCCATGTGGGGGGTGAGGGTGGGGGAAGGGATGGCTGAGAGACAGATGGACTCACACTAAATGCTGAGAATGGCCCGGTGGACTGCCGGGTAAGGGGGTTCAGAGGGCTGCACCACAGGAAGGGCACCCCCTCTCTCTTACCCAGACATGCGTCGCTTTCACAAGCATCCTGGGCTGGTCCAGATCCCCTGGGTTCTCTAATTTTCCTTTTTTTAGATTTAAGCCGCCATTTGTGGACTCACAGCACTCTCAGCGCCTTGCCAGGGGCCCTGCCACACCCTCCGGCTCACTGAGGTGGGTCCTGTTCCAGCCCCATGTCACTCGAGAGGCAGCAAGACCCAGACCCGGTGGCTTGGTCCCAATCGCCCAGCTGGGAGGAGCAGCGCCAGGGACTGGACCCACTGCTACTTGGCTCCCAGGTTCTGCCAGGCTCAGGTGTTCCCAGCCATGCTCTGCCCGCCCTCATGGCACCCCACTCCCTGGGAACTCCATGGGGTTCTCCTCCACCTTCTACACACAAACACCCAGCCTATCCCAGCATGGAAGGAAGAGAGAGGGGGCCTTCCTTTCCATCGCCCTACTCATGGGCCACAGACACCCCCACCATCGCAACCCAGCCAGACTCCCAGCGGGAGGAAGAAGGCCTGCTGGTGACCTCCAGGAGTTCTGCCAAGAAAAACGCAGGCGAGGGGGTGAGCAAGGACACACTTGGCTGGCGAGACACGTCATCTCATTTTCAAGGAGACAGCACATCTTGGATCTTGCCCATGCTGCTTGCTACAAGTCGTATAAAATGACAGGATCGTTTTGAAGGGCAATTTGACCATATATACCAAAGCCTTTAAAATGTGCATGCATGGGCACATCCTGTAGCCCGTTAATTCTACTTCTAGGAAACATATCCTAAGGAAATATTTGGACAGATGAGCAAAGCTGGAGGTACAAGGATGTTCACTGCAGTGCTGTTTAAAATAACAAGGAATTGAAAATAGCCCAAATAGCCAAATATAGAAAGCAGTCTAAATAAACCCCAACATAGCCATACAATGAAATATTATGCAACTACAAAAAATGTTGAATATCGTTATTGACGTACATATTCACAATCCATTTCTGAGTTTAAGACAGGCTATAATAAGCTATTTACATTTTGATGTCATTTCCATTAAAAATCTCTGTCAATAAAGAAAAATCTGGACTTGAATGCATCAAAATGTTAACTAACAAATTATCTATAGAGAGTAATGCCACAGATGATTTTCAATTTTTTTTATTTTTCCTAAAATTAACATTCAATGAATGTGAATTTTCTCAATTGTATATACATTTCATTAGATTGGTTTGACTACATGTAAAACATGCCTGAAAGACTACACGAGAACCAGTGACATTGACAATTCTAGTGACAGAAAGTGGGTAGCTAAGGGTCAAGAGACATGGAAGAAATTTTTTCACTATTTACTCTTTTGTGTCTTTTGACTTTTTTTTGTTTAGGCCAGGCAACCTTTGGTTGACCTCACAGATTGCAAGGACCTTGTCAGCTTACAATCCCTTATTTTTAATTTTTTTTTTTATACCTACAGCACCTGGTCTTCTCAGGCGGTCTCCCATCCAAGTACTAACCAGGCCCAACCCTGCTTAGCTTCCGAGATCAGACGGGATCGGGTTTGTTCAGGGTGGCATGGCCATAGACTCTTTTGAAGTTTGAATCACATGAGTTTATATCTTTTCACAAATATAAACTAAATTTAAATTGTGAAACAGGAAAATTTAAGAAGCATCTTTGACATTTCATGAACTCCGTTTTTGTGCAGGAGTAAATGTGGAAGGAAACTGTTTACCTCAGAGTCGCAAACTCAAATTCCTCGAGGGAAATAAATGAGGAACAGAGCTGGAGTGAGCAACAGGGAGTGGTGAGGACTGCGGCAAACCGGAAAGCAGAAGCCCATAATTCTGCTCCAGCCAATTCGGCCATGCAGGAAGACTCCCAGGGCTGCCAGCCCTTTCGCTTTCTCAGTAAGTCAAACATCCAGAATGTCATACACATATTCTCATTTTAAAACATGTGCTCACCCCAACCTGACTCCGCCCACCAAAAAAAAAATGAGTCTCCATCAGCGAGTCTCAAGCGGCTAGTCTGTAATCCATACATTTCTGTGGAATAGTCTTGTTGAGAGCCCCAGGAAGCATTAGGGAGGTGCAACTTGTCCAGAGTCAAGTGGGGGTTGGACAGGGCTAAGGCTAAAAGCCAGCACCTCCATTTCAGTTCTAACAGAAGTTCGTTAACAGTGACTTGGAGGGAGATGAATGTTTACAGGGCTGTTGGGCCATTTCGGGGGCTTTAGCATTTTAAGAGCCAGAAGTCTAAGCCTGCTCCCCAAGGCCATTTTAAGAGTAGAATTAGAGGCAGAAGGGTGAGGCATCCCCACTCCTGCTCCCGTGAAAGCGACAGCCCCAAATAAAGCTGGGCTGGTCAGAGGCCAAATGCAGGGTGTAGAAGCAGCTGGGACTACACTTCCTCCCCAGCTGCCTGCCTGAGGCCCTCTCCCTGCCTACTCTGCAGGTTCACACCCTGCCCAGCCTTCGGCCCAAGCCACATCTGTTTCCCTTCGTGCTCTCTGACCACACAGGGCAGAGGTGGGATTCAATCCAGAGTTGGCTCATTCCTTCCAAGTCCCGGCCCTTCCCACCCCGCCATCCTTTGAGTTCCAGTTCCTTTATCCATGAAATGAAGCCAAGAACACCTCTTAGGGTAGCTCTGACTTCTGTGGGATGAAGCGTGAGGAAATTGAAGATGAGAGACCACTTTTTAGCCACCAAATCAGAAAAAGGTTTTAAAATGATAAGACACAGTGCTTGTGAGTATATGAAGAAATGGGACATTTTCATATCCTGCTTCTGAGGCTGCATGGTCAGTGCAATATATTTATAAAGAAGGTTATTTGAAAGTATATTCCAAAGTGTATATCAAAGTATGTAGGCAAATCTATAGTGACGGGACTTAGATGAGCGATTGTCCAGGGCTGGAGAGCTAAGGGGAAATGGGGAGTGACTGACAAAGGTAGTTTCTTTTGGGGGTGAAAAAAAAACAGATTGCAGTGATGGCTACACAAGTCTAAATATACTAAAAATCAGTGAACTGCACTCTTAAATGGATGAATAATATGATACACGAATTATAGCTCAGTAAAACTATTTAAATGCACAGATTTATGTACAAACGTGTTGGTCTCAGCATCATCTATGGTTAAAAACAAAGTTTTAAACAGTCCATCCTACTAGCCCCTGGAGCACCCTGCACCCATCTTGGGAGTCCTCCCAAGTGCAGCCACGCCAAGAAAACAGAATAAAAATCGGACTGGGAAGCCGGGTTCTGACCGTATGTTTGCGCCTAGATCAGGCCTTGCCGGAAGCTACCCCTGGACTTGGAGTTACGGGAGCTTAAAATTCCTGTTCTGCTGAGGCAGGTGTAGGTTAGGTTTTCTATTACTTACAACCAAGAGAACTGTACATGACACATGGCAGAGCTGTCCAGATACAAACCCAAGATGGTTGTCGGGCCCTCCTGCTGCTCATGTCAAAAGCCAAGGATGAAGGATAGCATCTTACCCAGAAGGGTTTGCTGTGTTCCTCCTCTCTGAGGTCCCAGGCCCCACTGGCTGTTGGTTTGCCTGCCCCAAGACCTTTGCTCCCCGTTTCCCACCACACACACACACACACACACACACACACACACACACAGATGCCACAGACAGCACTGGGTGGATTTTTATTTTAATGTCAGCCCAGATGGGCTGAGGCAGTGATGGGATGCCCAGCCCAGACCCCCGAGGCCCCACCCCCAGCCAGGGGCAGCTATGCCAAAGGGGGGAGGGTGGGTGAGAAGGGGACCTCCTCTTTTAGGGGGTCGCCTACTTCCTTCTTTAGCCCCAGTAGGGGAGAAGCAGGTGACATAAAGTGAGGCAGAAATGCTTCGGGGGGTCCCCCCAGGGCCTCTCCCTGAACCCCCAAACACAGGTCTTTGGTGGATGCGATTGCACAGACAGTCCATAAAGTGACAGCTTGAGGGGTGCACCCTCCCAAGAGCAGGGGTCGGAGGAAGGCAGGGGAGAGGTCCCAGTTTCTCCCTGTGGCAACTCAGTGCAGAGAAGGGGGAGAGGAGCCCTCCCCCACTGCAGCAGCTCCTTGGGGAGACGCGCCTTCTGCCAGACGAGACAGTCTTGGCAGAGGGGCCCCCACACCCCACGCCCCAGCAGGCCCCCTCCCTCCCTGCATCTCTAACTATCTGGTAAGACATAAAAAATTCTCTGCTTATAAAAATACTTCTGTTCTGTCTGGGGTAGGGGGGAAAGGCAATCCCCAGGGATGGGGAGAGGCGATGATGCTGGAGGCCGGGTCACAGCCCCTATGTGGGGAGGGAGGGTCACAGTGGCAGGGGCTAGGAGGGGGGCAGCGGGCCATTGGCTCGGCGGGGGGCTCCCTTGGCAGCAGGCGCGGGGGAGACGCGACGGGAAGTGGCTGCGCTCCGCAGCTTCTGTTTCCGCCGCTTGGCCAGTGGAGCATTCTCCACGCTCTTCAGGAAAAAGCCCTCACGCTTGCCCCGGTTGAATGCCTGGCAAAAAAAAAAAAGGAGTGAGTCCCTACCACCACCTCCACCAGCTGGGCCTCGACGTCCAGATCCCAGCTTTGGCTCCCATCCCGGACTCTCCCTAGAGAGGCCAACAAATCCTCAGCCTCTGGCCTCCAGCATCCTGAAAAGTCAGGGCCCCGAACTGCCAGAGGCCAGGACTCAGTTCACCCCTCCTTTCCGGGTTCTGAGGATGTTGCCCCTCCCAGCTCTGTCCACGCCCCCTCACATGCCCCGCCTCTCACCATGAAGGTGGCATTGAGCCCGGAGCGCACCGCTGGCCCCGAGGACTCCAGCACGTCCGGCGTCCTGAGCGGGGGCGAGGAGCGTGCACTACCATCCTGCAGCCACGAGCTGCCCCGCAGCCCCTCAAGCTTCAGCCGCTTTGCGGGGTCCACGGTCAGGAGCCCTGGAGGTGGGACGGGAAAGCACGGGGGTGGGTTCGTGTGTGGAGGCTGCCAACCCACTTGCCTTTGGACGGGTCCCCTCACCAGGACACCCGACCCAGTGATGATCCCTGCTCCATCATGAGCCCAGTGCCTCCCCCTCCCGAACCAAGACCTGTGACTCTGGCTCCGCACCTCGGACCAGCTCCTTGGCTTCCTCGGACACGCCCTGCCAGGCCTCCCCGTCCAGGGAGAAGCGCCCCTCGCGGATCTTGCACATGATCTCGGCCGCCTGGCTCTGCCCGCCTTGGCCAGAGCCCCCCTGGAAGGGGACCTGCCCCGACAGCATCATGTACTGGTGGGGTGGGGAAGGGGAGGAGATGGGGGGAAAAATGAGACAGGCCCAGCCTGGGGGCCAAGGGAGGCCCACCCCATCTCAGCCCACCCCTGGATTCAACCTCTCCGTGTGGGCAACTCCTGAGGCCCCCAAGCGATGACCCTGACCTCCAACCCGGAATACTTGGATACCCCGACCAAACCTCAGACCAAACCCTGCCACCCAACCGAGATGGCCCCTGTGCCCTCCCTGGCGCCCCTGTTGCCTCTCATCGGGAAAACCAGGCCCCTGAATCCTCCAAGGGGACTCCAGCTCATACCAGAATGACGCCGAGACTCCAGAGGTCGCAGGACTCGTCGTAACCCTGCTGCGCCAGCAGCTCAGGGGCCGCGTACTGCAGGGTGAAGCAGGGAGTCTGCATGGGCCCTGCGGGGCTCTGCGGGCGCAGCCGCGCGAACCCGAAGTCGATGATCTTCACCGGGGCTCCAGGCGTGTCGTCGGCATACAGGATGTTCTGTGAGGGCGGCAGGTGGCCGTCACGGACTGGCCCTCCACGCCACAGCCCTCCCCCGCCGCCAAGGCCCGGCTCCCACCTCGGGCTTGAGGTCGCGGTGCACCACGCCCGCCTCCTCGTGCATGAAGCTCACGGCGGACACGAGGCTGCGTAGGATCTGGCTGGCCTCGGACTCACTGAAGTGCCGCTTCTTGCGGATGTGCTCCAGCAGCTCCCCACCCCGCAGCAGCTCGAGGACTAGGTACGTGTGCAACTGCGGGAGGGTCAGCGGGTCACCGTCACCCACGTGACTGGGCCATGCCGGGCTCCACCCACCAGCCAGGCCCCACCCACCAGCCAGGCCCCGCCCCCAGCCTCAGGCCCCGCCCATGTGCTATCCCTGACCTCAAGACTACCCCAAGAAGCACTCTTAGGCCCACACTGCTCTACAGACCCCGCCCCTTTGTCCACCTTAAATCCTAACCTCCTCCATGCCCTCCTTAAATTCCGTTCCCTTGTCTTTCCCTTCTGGTCCTCCGTCCCTACCACTTCCCTGGCCTCACAAGGGCCCCTCAGACACCTCCCATGGCGCCTTCAGACCCCACCACCTGTGGGCCTCCCCTCCCTCTGCCAGCAGCCTTTGCAGCCCTGAGTTCCACCCCAACGCAAAAAGGCGTCACCTGGTCGTGATGCACCTCATGCAGCTTCACCACGTTGGGGTGTGACTGGCACAGCCGCAGAGCAGCCACTTCCCGCTGCGTGTTGGCCTCCAGCCTGGGGGCGGGGCAGGAGGGGTCAGCACGGCAACGTCCGGCCCCGCCCTCCCAGACCTTCCCCCACAGTCTGCCGGACCCCGCCCACCTGCGGCTGAGGATCTTGACCGCAAACTCCAGGCCGCTCTGGCGCTGGCGGCAACGGCGACACACGGAGAAGCTGCCCTGGCCCAGTGCGGGTTCCCGCAGGTCCAGCTCGTACTGCTGGAAGAAGGGCGAGTCCTGGGGGCGAAGGGGGCGCGTCAGATGTCCTACCTAGGAGCCTTGCGGCCACGCCACACCCCACCTCGGAGAGTCTCCAGACCTCACCCAGCCAGGTCCAGATTCCCTGGGCCCAGAACCCCCCTCCCGAGTCAACTTCTCCTGACCTGCATCATGGCGCTCCTGGCCACCGCTGCCCTGCCCGGTCGGTCTCCAGCGCCAGACACTTCGAGCACATCAGTCATCACCGCATTGTTGTGGTCGAACAGGATGGAGGGTGCCACGAAGGAATACCCCTGCGGAGGGCAGGGGGAGGTGGGTCAGGGCGGGCATGTATCTGGGAGCTGGAGGTGCAAGTGAAGTCCCTAGGAGGCCCGAGCCTGGCCAGGAGAAGGACGGGCGGATGGAAGACCCTAGACCAGGGCGCATTGCAGGGGATGGGGGGCGTTCCTGTGTATCCTGGTGCACACAGGATATGTGAACATTTTATTCCATCTTGTTCTGTGGTCACTTGGGGCCATGTCTGTTCCCTACCAGTCTGTGACCCCATGAGTCTTATCACAGTGACGTGCCCCTCGAGTGCCAAGGGCATCATCACCTGGCACAATGTATTATTATTAGTTGCCCAGAAAGTGACGGGCAAATGCATGAAAGGACTGTGCCCTGGCATCACGGCTGCTTAGCTTATAAGAATCTAACTATTCCCACTGAGGACAAAAAACATCTTTACTCCTTCCTTTCACATCACACTTTGACCTCCTCGGCAAGGGAGCTACCGAGGAAATGTAAAGAGAAAGCAAAGTTGATTCTTTGCCTTTCCAAAAGACCCCATGTCCTGTCATTTCGGGTCAAGAGTTTCTCGAGGGTAATTTTAACAAGGTGTTATTTGCTCCTAAAAATGTGGCCCCACTGTGTGCTAGCATGCAAGCTCCACTGGGTGTGATTTTTGTCTGTTAGGTTCGTTGATATGTCCCCACTGCCCAGATTGGTGCCTGGCACATTGTGGGCGCTCAGGACATAATTTTGAATCATGAAATGAATAAATAAGAGTAATCATCAATTCACAAGAAAGAACTTTCTCAGGACTATGGAACAATGGCTCAAGAGCAAACTGACAAATGCTCAGAAGGAGGTGCTGTCTGCTGAGAGCTAGTGCACAAAGGAGAGGGCAGCCCAGGGCCATAGGCGCGGGGAGGACTTCACACAGGGCAGCCCTGGACAACGAGGCTTGAAAGATGAGTGAGAGCTGGCCAGGTGGGCAACTGTGTGGAAGGCCCTCCAAGGGGAGGCAACTGCATGTACAAAGGTACAGAGGTGTGTTCTGGAGCCTCTGAGCAGTTCATTGCTGCTGAAGCACCACCTGTGACAGGAGCGAGAGCCGAGTCTAAGGCGCAGAGCAGGGACCACGCCGTGCAGGGACTCGAATGCTGAGCAAAGGCGTTTGGACTTGTCCAACAGCCCTAAGCTTCTAAAACTGGGGTGGAGCGTGCAAAGCCACAGAATAAACATGGCATCTCTTCCTAAAGGTCTACTTAAGTAAGTGAATAATTTAAAAGCATTTTTATATAACAATAAGGAGATATGATGGAGTACAATAGAAATTAACATGAAATTTACAGATACACCGTGAAGTTCAAAGATATGTCCTGCCATGGTGGTCTCTATGACTGACAACCTCCAGGAACCCCATGAGTGGAGAGGTCTAGGAGGAGATACTGAGTACTGGATCAGAACACAAGATCTATGCAGTGCCCGTGGGTCGGCCAGGGCTGAGGCAGGCAGCAGCATCCTGCTTACCCCCCGATCTGAGGGTCCCATGAGCCCTCACTCACCTGAAAGATGCGAAGGTCCCCAGATGGGGGGCTGCCAGCGGGTGAGTAGACAGGCTCCAGCCGAGTAAACTCCTCGGCAAAGTTGCCTACATCCAGCTCTGAGCGGATCTGGGGTCGGAATGGAGCTGGAATCTTCCTGGCAGCCAGAGCAGCCCAATCCAGGCCCTGGAAAAAAAAAAAGAAATGAGAGATTAGGGGTAAAAGGGCAGGAAGTGGAAACCCCTCTTCGCTCAGGCCACTCTCACTGGGCAGCTCCACAGTGTAGCGAGGGTCTATCCTGTATTTGGGATAAAGTGTTTTTCTTGCCTCCCCAGCTTCTATTTCCCTCCCTCTGCTAACACAATCCCTGTATCCTTTGGAGAATCACCTTCCACCACATGCAGTCAATTCTGGGACTTTTAACAGAATTAATAGAATTGGACTGCAAAACAGATTCTCTCCTCCTACTACATTTAAGCCTTGGAGGATGTAAGCCTAGAACTGCTGGAGATGCTCCCTCAGAGTCTAACGATGAAGTCCCTATGCGGAAAAGCAGAACCCAAAGACAAAGAAAGAGATTCTTAATGATACAGATTCAGTAGCTGGATGCAGCCTTGCCTGAAGTCAGCCCACTGTTCCTTGGATTTTTCACTTATGGGAGCTAAAACATGCCTTTTTGTATTGAAGCTCATGTGGCAAATCCTGTTCAATGCCTGCCCAACATCCATTTTCTCTGTCTCCCTTAGTTCCATAGCCCCAGGTTTATTGTGGAAAATGATGTGCACAACTAAGACAGTATTTTACAACTTCCTTGTAGTTTGAGGTGACCAATAACTTGCAAGCAAGCAAATATTGTTAAGTAGGAATCTAGGAAAAGGTCCTCAAAGGGAGGGTGAACAGTTGGCAAGTGCCCTTTTGCCCTACCCCTCCTTCTTCCTCCTGCTTCCTGCCTGGACATCAGCCTAGATGGCAAGTGCGCCAGCAGTCATATTGGACCATGAGGCAACCCTGAGGATGGAGGCTACATGCTAAGAGTTAGAGGAGCGTTTTTTTTTTTTTTTTAAGTTCCTTGGATTCACGAAGACACCACAGCAGCCCCAGCCTGTCAACCACTGGACTTCTTTTATGTAAGAAAATAAACAAATAATCCTCTACCTTTTTTACACTAGTGTTCATTCCAATCTCTGTTAGCAGCCAAACACTATTACATGGATATCACCTTTTTGAGTTGGACTTTTTTCACTTGCAGCTAAGGAGGCTGATTAGACTTAAAGCCCTCAGTTCTGCCATCAGGGACATCAGCATTGCTATCACCAAAGAGGCTGTCTCAAGAAAAGGGGAAATGAGGAGAACACCTCTTCCAAGTGTCAGGCCTTGAAGACCTTAGGGCCTCTCTGGTGAGATTACTGCTCACCCCACTCCTCGTACCCAGGACCCAGCATGTACTCGGGGTGAGCTTGAGGAATTCACTTAAGGAAACTGAGTCAGCCACTTCCCCCACAAAGGGACATCTTCACCACGGAGACTTAGATTCCTGTCTGAGAAAGCAGCTTTGAGGGCCCTCCTAGGCATGTACTTGCCGGGGAGATTCAAGGAGATGGCACTCGTAACAAGGTAACGGAGTGCCAACCCACAATAAATGCCCATAAATGGGTGCTTTTGTTACAATGTCAGACGGGTGGCAAATGTGATGCCCACATGTAAACAGAACACAGCATTAAAGAGCATGGGCCTACTAGTCACTCAGACCCGGGTTTGAATGGGAGCTCCACTACTTCCGGGCTGGGAGACCTTGGACAAATTACTTAACCTCTCTGAATCTCAGTTTCCTCATCTGCAATGATAGAGATAATCAGAATGGTTCTGAGGGCTACATGAAATAATGAAAGCAAAGGGGCGACACATGGTGAGTGTTCACTGTCACAGGGTCCTGCTGGGCAATGACACTGGCTGCGCACAGCACCCAAGCCAGCAGGTCTCACAAGGAGATGGGATTCACTCTGCACTGCTCTCTAACCTGTGTGTGTGTGTGTGCCCTTAGCAAGGAAGCAAAACCCACGTGGCTTCCTGACCATCCATGTGAGCAATACAGGCACACGGACTGTACAGGGACAAAGAACAAAGCACTCGGGTGGACGCTAAGAGCTGTAAGTGTGGCTTGTGGTACTGATTTGGGCTCGTGGGAGACCTGGCGTCTGTTCCCAGCTCTACACATGTACTGTGTGATCTTGGGCAGGTCCCCTCCCTTCTCCAAACCTGTCCAGTGAAAGGACTGACAAATCCAGCCTCGAGTCCCTGCCAGCCCTGACAGTCGATGAACCTAGAATTCTTTTCCCCGGGGAACACATCTTCCAAGTTTCAACAGAGATGAATGAGAAGATCAGCCTGCATTCTTTATCTGGGGATTTTCCTAAATCAAGTGACACTGGCCAGTCTCAGACCATCTCTTCCGTGTCCCCCAACCCAGAGCAGCAGCCTGGCTTGGGTATGTGCAGCGAGGTGTGGGGGCGACGCAGGAGCCTCACCTGGAAAAACGGGTGGTTCTTGACTTCCTGCGCCCCCTGGGGCCCCGCACCCAGCCGCTTCTTGGGGTCCTTGCAAAGCAGCCGCTGCAGCAGGTCCTGCGCCACGGGCCCAATCCGAGGGGGGAAGGGAGGGGAGCACTTCAGGATCCGTCTGGGAGGATTGGCGGGGCGTCAGGGGCAGCGAGCCCCCCCCAGCCCTGCCCAGGCCCCTCGGCTGCCCTCTGCATCCAGCCCTACTCACCGGGACACCTCCGCTTGCGTGTTCCGCTCACCCTCCAGCGTGAAGGGCGAGGCCCCCGTCAGCAGCTCGAAGAGCAGGATGCCAAGGCTCCACCAGTCCACAGCCTGCCGGGCCGAGCCGAGGTGAGGGCCTGCAGACACTCCGGCCTCACCCCACCCGCACCCCCGCTCCCCTGTCAACCCACCTTGCCATGCCCTGACTTGCCGCGGATGATTTCGGGGGCCATGTACTCGATAGTGCCGCAGAAGGAGAAGGTTCGCTGTTTCTGGGAGGGCGAGAGACCCGTTTTGGACACCTGGCAGCCCCCAAAGCTCAGAGCAGGGCTCACTGGACTTGCGAGGGTTAAAGCAGTGGGAGCTTCCTGAAGGCGGGGCCTGGGGCTGTGGACCTCTACACCCCTGAGAAAGGAGGTGAAGGGAAGGAGGTGGCTTGCATGGGGGTGGGCGCAGGCAGAGAGATGGCCTCCACTCACCTCCTCCGTCAGGAACTCCTTGCTGAGCCCGAAGTCCGTGAGGACGATGTGGCCCTCGGAGTCGAGCAACACGTTCTCCAGCTTCAGGTCTCGGTAGATGATGCCCAGCTGCCAGGAGCAAGAGGGGTACTGAGGACTCCTCCCCACCCCCGCATCCCCAGTTCCTGAAGCTGCTGTCCCTGCACCAGGTCACTGCGCAGAAGGGGACCCCCTGGGCATCTACTGTGCAGGAGTGGGCTCGGGGCGAGACCGAGCCCTTGGATAGGAAAGGCCATTTAAGATGCAAAAGCAAGGAAGGAGGACCCCGTGGGGGGCGGGGACAGGGGAGCAGGCCTCCAGGTCTCCCGGAGAGAAAAGCCTGTGCGAAGAGCCCCATTTCAACAAGGCTTTGAGAGCCAACACGTGAGGTCTCCATTTGAGGAAGTTCCGTGCATGTGGCCCCAGGAGGCGGCCCCAAGTTCCCTGTGAGAAAAAAAGCCCCTTCAACGGGACGTGAGGGGAGGAGGCCACATGAGGCAACACTGAGCCCTTCCTTCCAGGACGCCTGGGGAAGCGGCCCCAGTGTCCACCACCCCCCAAGAGCCCCGACAGAGTTCTGAGGCTACCATGCTTGGAGCCCCCTCATGAGGCCCAGACCTCAGGCCCGTGGCGACAGGCACGTGGCCAGCGTCTCACCCACCTTGTGCAGGTGCTCGAGAGCCAGCACGACCTCGCCCGCATACACGCGCACCTCGGCCTCCTTGAAGTGCTGGCGCTGGTAGAGGTGCGTGAACATCTCGCCGCCGTTCACGTAGTCTGGGGGAACG
>PVKZ01002251.1:24786-198030 GCA_004027375.1 Macroglossus sobrinus | reverse complement strand
CCGTCCCTGCCCTACCTTCCGTGATCCTCAGCTCCACAGCACAGCCCTCGTCCTCGTCCTCGTCCCCCATGGCGGGTGGGTCGCTGGGGCCCCGCGGCTCGGCTCCGGGCGGCGCCGGTTACATGGCGGCTCCGACCGGGGCGGGAGCTTCCTGGTGCCGCCTCCGGGCCGAGTCGGGCGCCAGCGCCGCCTCCTCGCTCCCCGCCCCGCGGCCTGAGTCAGGCGCTGGAACGTGACAGCGCTGGGCTGCGCGCGAGCCGGCCGGGGCAGCCCCTCTTCCGCCGGCGCCCCGGGGTGGGCATCGGGGCTGTGCGCTCCGCTCCCCGCCAGCAGGCGACCCTCCTGGAGACCTCGGAACGCCCCTTGGGAGCATTGGTGGGGCCCGTGGATAACCTGGAGTCCCAGTTGGGAGGACGCTCCCCCGCCAGTCGGCCCCGGGGATATGTGCTGAAGCCAGCGGGGCCGGGACCCTGGAGCCTGCGCCACGCAGGGGGCCCACACCTGCGCTTCAGAGCTGCGCCCTCCAGGCAGCCAGCGCCCAGGGCTGCCCGGCATCTCTGATTCTTAGCCACCAGCGAAAGAGAGGGATTTCACAAAATTCACACAACCCACTACCTCGTTTTTGATCACTCCTGGAAGTCAGCAAGTAGGGGAGGGGGTGTGTTGGCCCCCTTGACAGATGAGCAGCCTAAAGTTACTCAGCTGCCCTTGTCCAGCGGCTGCCAGCACGGGACCAGCCCAGTACCTCTCACTCCGTGTGGCCCGCTTTTGGTGGTTGGTAGCCTTACGAGGGTGTTTGGATCCCAGAAGCCACCCAGCCCAGCTCAGGTCCACTCCCCAACGGCCAGCTGAGACCCTATCCCCTATAAACTTGCCTTTGCAGGGGAGGGTGTGGGGTTAAGGCTCCCTGAGGATCAAAGCCCTGTCTCTGGGTTCCCCCTACCCAGGGGTCACCAATAGGGGGTGCTGAGAGGATGCTGAAGCCAAACCCCACCCTGTGGCAAGGAGGGGTGACCAAACCTTTTTAGAGTCCACCTATAAAAGCACCTCAGGCCCCAGCCACCCTTTGAAGGCCACTCAGTGCCAAACACCCGTCACGTGGTTCTGACAAGCCTGGCACAGTGCCCCTGCAGGGCCCAGCATAGGCCTCAAAAAGGGGTGTCAGAGCCACACAGGGGTGGCCTCCTCTCCCCATTAGGCCCAGAGCCCTGGCTGGCCTGTTCTCCAGAGCCTCGTCCCCCTCCCTGACAACTGACAGGGGCCACCAACGGGGTGAGGCAACCATCAAAGCCCCCACACCCTGAGGTCTATGGGAAGGGGCTTCCAGCTGGAGGCCAGGGGGTCCACTCCCACCCCATCAGCCTCTGAAGCTGGTGCTGAGAGGAGACAGGCAGAGCAGTGGGTTATCCCCAAGGGGGCCATGGAAACCCCATGAGTCAGGCTGCTTGCTGCAGGTCACCCTGGTGAGGCTGGTCGGGGCACCCCTCCCAGTTCTGCCACCCCCAGATTCGGGCTGCCTCACCTCAGCCTGGGCAGCCCCTCCCTACCCTGGGCAGCCCCAGATGCTTTGACTCACGTCCTGCCACCTAGCCTAATTGCCCCTTTCCTGGGTGTCATCCTAGAGGCCCTGATCAGAGACTCTGCGTCCCTCCCACTTTTTGTGTCCCTCCATGGCAGCCCCCAGGGCTAGATGACATCCACCAGGATGTGAGCTCCCTGGGAAGGGGCTCAACCCCAAAGGGATGGGAGAGAAAGGACGAGGAGACAGGAAGGAGTGAGAAAAAGAGGGTGCCAGGGAGGGGAGGGCAGGGCTCCCCACCCAAGTCCAGAACCCACCTTTTAAGCAAAGGCTGAACCTAGACTCAGGCCCCATCCACTGCTGGCTACCCAGAACCCCCTCCTCGTCACCCCTCTGACACATCGGGGCAAGCCAGACTGACCCCTCCCCTGAGGAAAGCCCTTTGCTGCTCTGTGCCGGGTGAGGGCGCCAGTGGCCCCAGACCCGGCTCCAGGCCACAGGTGTCCCTGAGGGCCTCTCGGCTCTGGATGCAGCCAGCAGACACGGGGCGCAGATTCAGGCGATTACGTCCCAGCTTTATTCTCACATGCCTCAGGCCCCAGGCTCAGGCTCAGTGACAGGCCCAGGTCGCAGTCCCCAGGGAATGGTCCTTGGCTCCCCGCCTGGCCCGGACAAGGGGCTCCCTTGTCCACTCTTTCCTGCATCCTTCTTCTGGGGGTTCCCCCAGAAACCGCCTCCTCGGCGAGGGCCGCACAGCAGAGCCAGAGCCCCAGCAAGAAGCTGCCCGTGGGGGCCCACCATCCCCTCTGTCCACAAACTCGTCCCAGCTCCACCTCAGGGCCCCCGTGCCCGCTGTGTTGGACCCGCGGACCCAGGCCTCCTTGTCCAAGGGCTCGGCCCAGGGGCCCTGGCTCCCCGAATTCTTGGGACGCCTGGGGCCCCCACTGAGGCTCCAGCGGCGATGGGACTGTACTCCCGAGCTCCCCGTCCATGCGGTGTCACTGGCTGAGGGAAGGGGCGAGAGGACGTTTCTCCGGGTCCTGCACCTCGAGGTCTGAAGGGAAAGGCTCGGCTCAGGCACACTCGCTCAGGGGACTCCCAGCACGGACGGTGGCCCACAGGGCCCTGCGCCTTCTGCCCGCCCCCTGGCCCTCCAACCTCCACGCAGCTCTCCCCGCCTCGCCCCAGCTGCACTGGGGCTGCCCGGCCAGGCCTCGCCTCTGACGTGCTTAGCTTCAGCTGCTGCCTCGGCCTGGAATCCCGTCAGCACGACAGACTCCCACCTCCCAGTCCTCGGTCCAACTTCCCCTCCCCTCTGAGGCCTACCTCCAACACCTTAATTAAAATTGCAACCCACCCACTCAGCGCTCCTGACCTCCCCCGCCCTGCTCTCCTTTTTCCCAGAGCATTATCACCTCCCAATATTCTAGGGTTCAGCTGACTGAGCCCCACGAGATGTGGCTGCTCTGAATGAACCGTGACGTGCTTGAGCGTAAAACACCCCTGGACGCGAAAGACTTAGTAGGAAAATGATAATACGCGACCTCTCATTAATAATTCTCGACACTCACTACATGTCGAAATGATGATAGTTCAGGGCTATTGAGTTAAATAAGATATGAAAAATTAATTTTACCTGTCTCTTTTTATGTTTTCTGGTGAGGCTACTAGAAAAGGTTTGATGACACATGTAGCTCACGCCCTATTTTCTATTGGACAGGGCTGTTGTAGGTAATTGCGGTGTTTATGCATAGTGTTTACTATCTGCCTCTCTAGCAGAATGTTCCCTGCTGTGTATCCCCTGCTAGCACTGGCACCTGGCACTTCCTAAAGCTCACTGTCAAGTTCACTGAATGAATGAACGAGGGCTGCCAGGGCCCCGCGCCGGGGAAATACCCCACTCACCCTCTCGGCTGGCATCTGCTTCATGTTCCGCCAGGGTCTCGATGGAGCCATCCCATCCCACGACAGATCCTAGCGGGGCACAAGGCAGCTACTGGGCCACAGGGACGGGGGCAGAGGCAGGCAGGGCTTGTGGGGAGACACTGGGAACAGGAGGGAAGCCCCCTCCCCAAGGAGGCGATGGATCCACAAGGAGTGGAGGGGCAGGAAGAGGCGGCTGCAGAGGCCAAGGAGGGTCTGGGGACTAATGGAAGCTGCTGGGGACTGAGGGAGGCAGGGACCCTCGTCCCTCACCTTTGCCACGGGAACCGGGTGTGGGGCCCGGCCAGCGCTGTCGGAATCGCTGCCGGGGGGTGTCCCCAGGGCTGAATGATTCGGAGCTTCGCCCCACTGGGAACCGGGAGCTGAGTTTCCGCCGCTGCCCACCTGCCAGGGTCTCATCTCGCAGGCAGAGGGAGCTCTGGGCCCGGCGCATAGGTGCCGGTGAAGGGGACCCTGCAAGAGGCAGGCAGCAGGGGGCGTGAGAGCAGAGCAGGGAGGGGCCGGGCAGAGCGGAGCCGCGGCGGGGGCGGGGGCGAAGCTGCACAGGGGCAGGGAGAAGGGGTCGCAGGGGCAGAGGAGGGTGTGGGTAAGTGAGGGCTGGAACAGGAGGCCGGACCCTGTGCTGGCTCTGACACTAACTCACTGTGTGACCTTAGGCAAGGCGCTTCCCCTCCCTGGGCCTCCGTTTCCTCATCTGCTGACTGGAATAAGTGACCTCTCACTAAAGTCCCCTGCTGCTCCGAAGTCCTAGGCACTGCGGTGGATGGGTAGGACTGGGTGGGTGGCAGTGCAGGCAGGAGAGGTGTGGCAGGGATGCAGAGCAAAGAGCCACTGGAACCATCTGGGGCAGGTGCAGGAGGCAAGGCCGGCAGAGACGCGAGTGTAAGCAACAAAAAGAGAAAGAGACAGGAGGCGTGGGCAGGTGCCGGGGTGCGGGTAGAGGACACGGGGTAGGGACCATCCTGGTCACCTGGCCCCCAGACCCACCTGTCCCATCTGCCTCCCTGCCCTCGGAGAGCTCCATCTCTGGGGGGCCCCCCAGGCTCTCGGTGCTGCCAGCCCCATCGGCCCACAGGCGTGGCCCCCCATGGAGGCCCCCCTCCCGCCGGGGCCGCATCAGCCTCTTCACCTTGTCTGCCAGCCAGCTGCCCTTCCTGGGGGCAAGAGGGCACAAGAGGGGGTAAGGCCAAGGAGGTAGGGGGGGACAAGAGGGCCGTGTCGGGGATGCAAAGGCCAGGCAAACCCTCACTGATCCTGGGCCTCAGCTGGGCCGGGCTCAGAGGGCAGGCAGGGGCTAGGCTGGGAGGACCCTGGCCCGGGGGTGAAGGGCCGCTCACTTGGTCCGGGGCAGGGGCCCAGGCTCCAGCACGCGGTACTGGTCCATGATCTTCTCTACCAGCTTCTGCTTCTCCCGGCGCAGGGCGTTGAGCTGGTCCCTGGGGGGTGGGGAGGGAGGAAGCAGCATGAGGCCCGGGGGGCAAGGCTCAGGTTACAGCAGGTACAGCCCTGCCAGCTGTGAGTTAGCACACTGACACACTCCCGTGTGGCGTAAAACCCTGCCACTGTCCCGAGCCCCTGGGGGTCAGTCCCAGCCCTTTTCCCAGGACACCGCCCCCCAGGGTCTCCAGGACCCACTTCAGCTCCCCGCAGCACGCCGGGCCCCCTTCCCGCCTGCTCACAGGTACTCGCGCTGCTCGCGGTGCAGGTGGTCCCGGCTCTCCAGGCTGCGCTCCAGCAGCTGCCGGTTCTCACGGCTCAGGGCCTGCACTTCGGCCAACAGCTGCCGGTTCTCCTCTTCCTGAGCACTCCGCAGCTCTGTCAGCAGCTGTGAGGGAAGGTGGCAGCACAGGTGGAGGTTTCAAGGGGCTGGAATGGCCACCTTCCACCCGCTCCAGTCTGTCCCCACCTCCAGCGCCCTCCGACCCCACCGGGCTGCCCCAGGTTGCCGCCCCCCCCCCCACCTCGCACTGTGTGGTCAGCCGGCAGGCGCTCAGGTCCAGCTGCTGGTTGGACTCGCGCAGTCGCTGGCTCTGCATCTCCAGCTGTGCCCGCTCCAGCTCCAGCCGCGCCAGCCGGCCACGCAGCTCCCCGCGTTCCCCCTGCAGCTCACCTCGCTCGCGGGACACCTCTGCCAGCAGCATCTGAGCCCTGCGGAGGCGAGGAGAGCTGCTCTGCCAGGGGACTCACCCCCTCGTAAGGGCCAGGGGAGCCGTGCTGGGGACAGGGGGCCGAGCGGGATCCCTGACACCGGGGGATGCAAAGGCCAGGCAAACCCTGACTCCTTCACTGAGGGGAACACTGAGAACTGGCTCGGGAGGGGACGTGCCGCACCAGGGCTGGTACCTGTCGTGCTCGCTCTGCAGCCTGCGAAGCTCGTCCTCCAGGCCCCGCTGCCGATGGCCGTCCTGCATCAGGCGCTCACGCTCCGCCATCAGGGCCAACTCCTGCGCCTCCACGTTGGCCTTCTGGGCCTGCAGCTGCTCGTGCCTGAGACGGACAGGGGCTGAGCAGGCTGCAGGGACTCGGGGCCGGGGCAAGCAGGCAGCCGGAGTGGGGTCTGCCATCTCCTAAGCACAGGCTCCCGGCAAAGCCACCGGGCAAGGAGGTCACACCAGGTAACCACTACTCCCCACAGGGGTCACAGCAGCAGAAGTGGGGCTTTAGGGGGTGGTGCTCCCCTACAGGGAAGAGGAGTGGGGTGTCTGGGGGGAGACGCACCGGCCCTGCAGCTCCCGGTGTGCCAGCTCCAGCGCCCGCATGTTGGCCTTGAGGTCGCGGTGCCGGGCCAGCAGCCCCTCCAGCTCGGCCTCCTGCCGCCGCTGCAGCTGGGCCAGGGCCTCGTGGTCTCGCAGCAGGGCCTGCTGCTGCCCGCGGGTCTCCTCCTGCGACCGCCGTGCCGCCTGCACCTCCTCCTCCAGCACCCCCAACTTCTTGTGCAGCTCCTGGCCCTGCATTTCTAGTACAGACTTCTCGGCCTAGGGCAGAGGAGGGAGCAGGGACCTTGGGTGGGGTGGAACCCCAGGCCAGAAAGGGGGTAAAGGAAAGGGAGCAGGGCGGAGGACAAGGAGGGCAAGCTGTCAGAGGGTTGGGGTCGGGGCAGCAGGGAGCTGAGGGCAGAGGTTAATGAGTGAGGAGAGGGGAGAGAGATGTCACGGAGACAGCTGTTGGTGGCAGGCTGCGGAGGGGACACTGGCAAGAGGCACACATCAGAGGTAGGACAGATGGGGCTGCAGAGGGCAGGGAAAGCAGGAGGAACTAATGGCTGGCTGTGGATAAGACAGCTGAAGACAGGGCAATATGGACGCAGACATGTGGCTGGAGGCAGGTAGGAGGGGGTAGGAATAAGAGAAGGAAGCAGGGTCAGGAGAAGGGGTGGGTGGAAGCGAGTAGGGGTGGGGAGGAGGGATGCAGAACTGGGTGGCTGGGGTCAGGGAGCACAGACATGTGACTGGGGAACAGGAAGGGACGGTTGCTGGAAGCTGGAGCAGGAAACAATTCAAAAGGGGCAGGGGTAAGTGGGCAGGGACAGGGGTAAGTGGGCAGGGACGGAGCTGGGACAGGGCAGCCAGCCGTCACCCACCTGCAGGCGACTGCTGTACTCCTGAGCCTGCTGGCTCTGCAGCAGCAGCTCCTGAGCGCGTCCCTTCAGGCTGCCCAGCTGCCCCTCCAGGTGCTGCAGCTGCCCCTGCAGAGCGGCCTTCTCGGCCACCAGCGTGGCGTTCTGCCCAGCAGGGAAGCGGATTAGCAGTGGCCAGGCCGCTGCCCCCCACCCCTGCTCCCCGTGCCCGCCACGGTCCACCACTCACACTGCGCTCCACCTCGATGAGCCGCCCACTCTGCGCCTCCGGGACCCTCGGCTCTGCACGTTCCTGGGGCTCTGGCCCCACAGGGCCCTGGCGCAGCTGCAAGGAGAGGCCCTGGGAGGTCACGCAGGGGAGTGGCAGCACTTGGGGATGACACAGGGACCTGAACCTGTGGACCCTTAGCCCACAACCCTCCACCCCAGGTGCCTGCAGCTCTGTCACTTTCCATCCTGCCCGTGTCACCTCTCGGTTCTGCAGCCAGCGCCCTTGGCCATGCTGCTTCTCCCGCACATGTTAGGGCCCCTGCTCTTCCTTAGGGCCCCGGTTTCGACATCACTTTCTCCAGAAAAACTACCCTGGCCACTCCCACACAAGCTAGCAAGGCTGTCTGCTCGGTGCCCACTGGCCCATGGCACCATGTGATGGTCGCCTGCTTCCTTGCCTCTGTCCTGGGTGAACTGTGAGCCCCCTGAGGGCAGCGGCCTGGTGTTGGGCCCCAGCACGCCCCTGTGCTGAGCGCTGAGGCACACGCTGCAAGGGCATCGGAAACAGCTACACTAATTTAGCTCACTAGGATGTTGTGGGGCCCCAGCGAGAGAGCGAGAAAAACACAGCAGTCACCCCAGAGCAAAGGCATCAGGTTCTGTCCGTTTGAAGAATGGGGAGACAAGGTCCCCAGAAGACCACCAGGCCCAGGCAGAGTCAGCCTGACTTTCAGCACAGAGCTCCCTCCAACAGGCCCGGAAAGGGGAGCACAAGGCGAGCAAAGGGGACAAGACCAGAGGGGGTGCTGGAGGGTGGGACGCGGCCCCCCCAGCCCCCGGGGCGGCAGCCTCACCTGGTACAGCTCCTCCTCCAGCTGCAGGGCCCTCTTCTTGAGCTCCATCAGCGCCTCCTCTTTGCTAGTGGCTGCCGCCTGCAGCTCAGCTTCCAGTAGCTTCTCCAGGCTCTGGTACCTGCCAGAAGAAGCTTTGTCATCTCTCCCTCGCCCAGCCCTTGCCCAGCCCCTTCTGCCCCTCGGGTTAGGCCGGCACCTCTGGTGCTGGAACTCTTGTTCTTGCAGAAATTCCTGGCGCTCCAGAGCCGCCTGCTCCAGCTCACTCTGCAGTTGCTCCAGCCGGGCCCCCAGCTCCTGGCCCCGTACCACGGCCTTCTCTAGCTCCTGAGGGCAGGCAGAGCAGGCTCAGGGCCAGAGGGACAGGCCACCGCCACCACCCTCACCCGGGCACAGGGGAGGGCCAGATACAGAGGCCTGCGAGTCAGGAGACCAGGCTTTCTATCCTGGCTCTGTCACCCTAGACAAACATCTTTAACCCTTTGGGCCTCTACGCCGCCCCCCCCCAATCTGTAATATGGGAGCAAAGCCTGGTCCCCTTGCAGAATGGATATGCTGGGGGTTGTAAGCTTGGCGGGGTATGAGGGAGGCCCCTGGGCCAGAAGTCTGAGACACTCGCTAAGCAAGTGTCTTCACCTCTTTGAGCCCACGGTTCCTCGTGTGCCCAGTGACAGCTGGACGCGGCCTACTACGTGCTGAGGCCACACTGGCCATGTGAGGGGAAAAGGTGCACAGTGGAGGTAGGTCTAGAAGGCACCCTTGGCCACAGGGGATGGCCACAGAAGACAGGAAGTTGGTGAGCACCAGGCCTAACCACAGTGGGGGCTGGGAAGGGGAAGGCAGAGATGCTGGAACCAGGCGGCCTCTGGCAGTTGGGCCACACCATTGCGGAAGGGGGCAGGAGGCCCACTTTGACCTCTGGGCCCCAGAGGGACATAGGCCAAACCACTCTTGAGGTGCGGTGGGGGCCTCAGCAGAACAAAACCACAGGGAAGGGCCAGTGCTGGCCAGACGCCTGCCAAATCCTGCCTCTGGAAACCAACACTACAGCCTTTGCTCTGATCATCCTGGTTTAACAAACCCTCCAGGGCCTCCCTCCAGAGCTAACACACTTCCAGACACCCTGGGCCAGGGCTTCTCACTAAAAACTACAAGTCCCATGATGCCCTGCTGCTGGTCACCACTATAGAACAAGGGCTGAGGGTAGGAAAAATAGTGGGACAATGAAAGACACTTGAACCTCAGGTCAGATCTTTGCTGTTCCCTTCTACAGGCCCTGGACACAACCTTCACTGACCAAGCACTGCACCTACCCCAGAGGCCCACATGGACAACTCCCTCAGCTCCTGGTTCCCTGACCTCCTCCCAGCTGGCCACCATATCCTGCATCACACCTGTTATCAGCAGGAACTGTTCCAACCAGGAAATTTCTCAAAATTCTCCACATTCTCCTCAGCCTCTTCCACCCTCCACCCTCTCAGTCCTCGGAGAAGGCTCTTCCGCCTTCACTTTCACTGCCCACCTGCCGGCATTCCCTCTCCACAGCTGCCCCAAGCTCTCTACATTCTTACAGCATCCTGTGGGGCAGGTAGTTTTTATTCCAGTTTTAGAGGTGTAGACACCGACACTCAGAGAGGTTAAGTAATTTGCCCCAAGCCACACAGCAGGTAAGGAAAGGATCAGGGCTATAACCCGGGTCTGCCTGACAGCATCTCAGTCACAGCCTACAGGCTCCCAGCTTTACCCTCTCACCGGCACCCCCAATTCTCACCTTCCCCAGGCTTTCCCTGCACAATGCCTAACTCACCCCATCAACCCAACTCCTCTCCACTGGAAGGAGTCCCAGAGCCACTTACTCCTCCCTTCTGAGCCTCAATATCCTTGTCTGCACGTATGATACTGGAAACCGCTCAGCCAGAAGATATGATTCGTGTCCATGGCACACCCTCCCCAAAGCACTGGGCCCCGCTGGCCCGAACATCCTTCCCATCGCCTCATCGTCTCCTCTGCTTCCCCCGAGGGGCCTCTCAACAGTGGCCCTGACCATTCGGCTTGCTTTAAACCCTTGAGTAGCTCCCACTGCCCTCCTAAAAAAAGCCACAATTCCTTCCTTCTTATGGAAGGAAGATGAAGCCCTGCCCAGTAGGCACCCTGCTTAATGAACTCTCACCTCCCTCTACTCCTCACCTCACACTCCATCCCTACCACTCATGACTGTGTCTCCTCCCAGCTCACTGCCATTCTACCCCCTCCTCCAGGAAGCCTTCCCTGACATGCCCCAGCCTGAGGCCAGTGTGCTTCTTGGATCCCCACGGTTCTGTCTCCACCCCAAACTGGGAACACTTCCCGAGTATTGGCATGCTGGCAGCCTGGTACAGGGCCTGGCACCAAGGAGAAACCCACAAACACGTTCAAATGAATGAACCAAGCCTTCTCTCTCTTCCGTCTTCCATCCCGGTCCAGCCAGCCTCATCCGCCACTTGGTTCATGGGCACTGTCTCCTAATGGCCCTAGGTCCCTGCACACCAAGGTGACCCTCCTCAAACCCAGACTCACACAGGTCTACCACACCCTTGGGTGGCTCTCCCTGTCTGAGAATGGAGCATTAGCACCTAAAAAGCTGGCCCAACACACCTCTCCGGCCCCATTCCCCCTCCCCTGAGCATCTTGAATGCCTTCAAGTCTTTGCACTGGCTGTTCCCTCAGATGAAACATCCTCCCCCGTCTAGTGGAACCTTGACCATTCCTCAGGATACTCCCCGAAACCTTCTTGCCCCAACCCTGGCATCACCTCCCCTTCTCACAGGCTCCCACGTACCGTGCTCCTCATAAGCTACATGTCTTGAGCCTTTGCCCAGCACGAACTAGGCCCTGATACCACTATCTCCCTTAGTCTTCCAGACCTGCTGAGGCAGCTATGATGAGTACCCCCATTTTACAAAAAGAGGCAACGGAGTGCAGGCGGAGTGACCTGCTGTGGTCAGAGAGCCAGGATTCGTACCCAGGCATTCTGGCTTCACGCCCACACTCTTACCCCTTCCTACAGCCACTCCATCAGCGGCAGAGGACATCGGCCCCTGTCCCAGGCCAGGCATGTCTTTGGAAGGCAGAAACAGACTTTGCCTTTTTCTTATCTCCAGTCCCAGCTCGGTGCTGGGCACTCAGTGGCTGCTGATGGAATGGATAACCCAGAACTCCAGCCGCGGGCCTGGAACCCCGTTTCCCGACCCTGGCCATGAGCACCCACATACCTCCTTAAGGGCCTGCTTCTCTCGGTGCTCCCTCTCGGCCTCCTCCATGTGCTGGCGGCCCTCGCTCTCCAGGACTTGCAGCCGCTCCTCAGCCGCCTCAGCCCGCGCCCGCAGCCTGGGCCCCTCACGCTCCCACTGCCTCCGCTCTCGGCCCGTTGCCACCAGCGCCTCTGCCAGCGCCTCACGCTCCCGTGATGCAGCCTCCAGCTCCCGTCCGGCCGCCTCCACTGCCTCCCGCAGCCGGGCCTGCTCCCGGGCCTGGGCTTCTGCCTCGCGGTGGGCCTCGGCCTCTGCCCTCCGAGCCTGAGCCAGCTCCTCCGAGAGGTGAGCGGCCTCCACGCCTCGAGCCTCCAGCCTCCGGGCCTGGGCCTCCAGCTCAGCTCGTAAGGACTCAGTCTCTCTCCTCAGCCGCACCACCTCCTCCCTGAGGGCCTCCTGCTCTGGGTCACCACTGGCCAGGACCTGCCCTTGGACTGGTCCCTCCAAAGTCTGGGCCTCGGGAGCCCCTTTGGGCTTCTGCTGTGTTTCTTGCAGGGTTGGGTCCCTGACCATCCCCTCCAGCCTTTGTTCATGCTCTCTGGCATCTGTGTGCCCCGTGGGTAAGTCCAGCCCCTGGCCTGGGGTCTTCTGCTTCTCCAACTGAACACAGAGGCTGGGCCCCGAGGGTCCAGGTTTGCTCTCAGCGACCTCCTGTCTTAGCCCCTGGGCCTCAGGCACTGACTCCCCAGTCTCTCCTCCCAGCAACAGCTCTTTGATCTCTGCACCCTGAGGTGAGGTCACAGAGGCAGAGGTCTGGAGAGGGGCTCCGTGGCCAGCCTTCCCTAGGGACTCCTGTGTCTTTACAGTAGGGCATGACTTCTGGAGCATCAAGTCTGAGGTCTGGGGGGCCACAGCAGCCATCTGGAGAGCCCTCTCCATCACCTGAGAGTCTGAATCAGATGTCTGGGGACTCTCAGCTAACCCCTCGAGGGCTGAGTCAGATGCCGGGGAGGCCAAGTCCAAGGCCTGGGGGCCTTTATCCTCTGATTGATGGTCCAAAGCCTGCAGGCCTTCATCTCCCACTTGGCCAGCCGAGCTCTGGGGGCCACCGTCTGAGGCCAGGCGAGTCTGGGGAGCCGTAGCCAGCTCTCCAACCATGCAGGCCTCGCTCTGCTCCTCCAGCAGGGGGTGCTGAGGGCACATGAGAGGGATGGTCAAGGCCAGAGGAGGCCACCAGGAAGGACCAGCTGGGATGGTTGGGGAGGGGACTCACCTGGCCACCTGGCTGCCCCTGCAACACCTGTAGCAGCGCTCGAAGCTCCTGATTCTCTCGTTCCAGAGTCCGCAGCCGCCCAGCCTCTGCTTCCCTCACTTCGTCATGCAGTGAGGGGGCGCCTCCGGGCGGGGGTGCTGGTGTGTGCGAGATGAGGTCAGGACCCCTCCCCGCCCTTAGACCTGTCACACTCGCTGTCTCCTCACCTATAGCCCTGCACCCCCAAAGACCTGGTGGAAGAAGAGCCCCGCAGCCCCAGCCCGTCCACTGGGGCCCCACTCACCCTCCCCAGGAGAGCCCGGGGGTGGCTCCAGGCTCCGCTGAAGCTCCAGTTCCAGCTCCACGTTCTCCTCTGCCAGCTGATCCACCTGATGCCGCAAAGAGTCCAGCTCCTGGCGGGGAGGCCAGGGTCAGGCAAGCCCTCCCCACCACGGCCAGGCCAAGCGTGGGGGCTAGAGGGTCACTGGAGGAAAGTAGGAGTTGGGGTCACAGGGATCACTGGGGAACCCTGGGGTCACAGCTCAGGGGCCCCTCTGGCAAGCTCACCGCGTGGGCCTCACCCAGCCGGGTCCGCAGCAGCAGGTTCTCGCGCTGGGTCTCATGGAGCCGGGCACAGCGCTCTTGCGCAGCCTCCAGCTGCTCCTCCAGCAGCGCCTTGGAGGCCTCCAGGGTCCCCGATAGCGCCCGCTCCTCCTGGGGTGGGGGTGGGGGTGGGGGTGGGACAGAGAGCTGGCCCTGCGATGCTGCCCCCAGCACTCCTGCTCCCAGCATCCGGTCACAGACCGGGCCTCCACTCTCTGCTCTGACCGCACACCCGGGGGGCTCCCTAGGCCCCATTTCTCCCCTCCATCTGCCCGACAGAGGGTCGCTCCAGGTACCACTTTCCCAGCACCTGGCCCCACCTTTCTACCATGCAGGCCCTGCCCCTTCTCGCCAGGAACTGCCTTCCCGGGTGGCATCCTTCTAGGCCCTACTTATGGGCCCCCACTGCTGGGAGCTCTCTCTCTCCAGACACCACCTCCTCCCCAGGACCCACCCGTACCCTCAATCTCCACCCTGCCCCTCCATCTGCCCCGTCCTCCAGAGGGCCTTTCCCCAGACTCCACCTCACCCATTTCGTCCGGCCATGGCTGTTCCCTCCTTAAAGCCTGACCCCCTTTTCTCCAGGACCAAATTCGCTCCTCAGGCCCATCCCATCCCCTTGCAGGACTCTTTCAGACATAGTCCGTCCCAAGCCCCGCCCCCGAAGCCCCACCTCCCCGAAGCCCCGCCCCCGCAGCCGCGCCTCCGGACTCACCTCCAGCTGGCCCTTGCAGGCCTCTGCCGCCTGCAGCCTCTCGCGGCAGCGTCGCAGCTCCTCCTGCAGGCGGGGCAGGCGGCCGGCCCGCTCCCGCAGCGTCTCTGCCTCCTCGCGGTACAACTCAGCCCGCTTGGCCTGTCCCGACAGCGCCTGGGCCTGGGTCAGGTGGTGCGGAGATGGGAAAGGCCAGCCTCAGGCCACAGAGATTGGGGACAGGAAGGAAAGGGGTGGAGGGAGGCAATGGGCCGCGGGAGGTGTGGGGCGAAGATTAGAGATTATGGCAATGGCGGGGAGCGCACCTCCTGGCGGAGCCTTCGAATTTCGGCCTCTAAGCCTTGCACCTCCGCCTGGGAGTCTAGCAGCAGTTCGGCCTTCTCCTCCCTGGAGGGGAGACGCTGGAGAGGTCTGGGGACCCGCCACTCCCAGCCCTTCCCAGGCCGCGTTGCACCCATGCTCGTGGACCTGGGCCCCTCTCCCCCAAGCCCCTTCCCAGCCTTTTGCACTCACAGCTCCTGTCGAAGGCGCCGCAGCTGGGCCTTGGTGTTGGCCAGCTGCAGGGCCAAGTGGTGCGTGGGGCCCTCCAGAGGAGTCCTAGCAGGAGCCGCGGGCACCAAGGGGGCGGGCTCTCGCTCCAGCAGCAGTTCAGCCAAACGCTGTGGGAGGGCAAGGGTCAGGGGTCAGAAGGCCCCCATCCTGTGCCCCTCACATCTGCCCTCAACCACCACAAGCTGAATCTGGCTCTTGCAGCCCTGCTGGTCCAACCCCAACTCCACGTCTGGGCTTCCATCCCCATCTTCCTGACAGCCCTCCCATGCCTCCACCTGTCCTTGGATGTCCCTGCTGCCCCCTACCTGGGCCCCCACATCACGCTCCCGGGCCAGTCTCAATAGTGTCCCCATCAGGCTCCGGGACAGCATCTCCAGCTCCGGAGGGGCCAGCTCCCCAGGCTCAGGCCCAGCCAGTGCCAGCACCATGCCCGCTCCAGGCTGGGTCACCTGGGAGGGCAGGGAGAGCAGGTCAGCCTAAGAAGTTGGGAGGCATGGTGTCCCCAGGTGGTGATGCCAGTCCAAAGCCGTACCTCCTGGATGACAGCAGCCAGCTCGCCCTGGACCTCCAGGCTGAGGCCCTGGATGTGCCGGATGAAGAGTTCCCGGTGCTCACACTGCAGGGAGACATGGCGGGAGGCTGGCCTGGGAGTCTGCCACCTCTGCGACCAGAGCTGAACCCTGCCCTTCCCTCCCCTGCTCACCTGCACCGACGCTCCCAGTAGCAGCCGAAGGATGCCTTCCAGCTCCTCCACTGCCTCTTCTGCAGGGCACAAGCCACAAGGGGTTAATGGGTCAGGGGAGGGGATAGACGCAGGAAGGGGTGGTGGGAGAGAGCACCTGAGAAGGGGTCGAACCCCAACGTCTGGAGGTCTGGGGGTGGCGACAGGATCAGCAGCTGCAGTTCCTCCTGAGGGCGGAAGGAGCAAGAGATATGAGGGGGGCCTTCCCCCAGGCTCAGCCTCCCCTTCTCAACCCTCACCTGGTAGAAGTCCCTCAGTCGGCCCCACAGGTGGTTCAAGTTCTGCACTCGCTCTGCTGCGGGACCATTATGGCCGCTGATCACCCGAGGGCTCCCTCGGGAACCCGGTGCTCTGTGGGTACAGGGGAAAGGGGGGAGTGGGAGTTGAGGGAGGTGTGGGGTAATCCATGACCTTCCTCCCCTCAACCAGGCTTCATCCCCCACCCTCAGGCACTGGCCTCCACCCCCTCCTGGCTGTTTCCCCTCAGACCCCTAGGCTGGCTGGCCCCTGATGCCCCTTACATAATGCCCAGCACCCGGAGGAGAAGAGCCCCATCGATGAGACGCGAGAACCTCTTCTCTGGACAAAAGGGCCCCTCTCCTTCCTCCTCCTCTTCCCCCTCTGGCTCCTCTGCCTCTCCCACCAGCCCAGCGAGTCCCAGCACCTGTAAGAAGCAGAGACAGGTCAGGTGACCCAAGTGGGAGCCCTATCAGCCGAGTGAATCCTGAACCCCTCCAGCCTTCCCCCTGAGCCCACACAGCCCCCTCCTCACCAAAACCCTGAAGGTCTTTGGCCTCAGCAGTCTGAAACCCTCATCCTGCCCCACAGCTGCCTGGACCTCAGCCCTACATTTGAGTCCACCCCCATCAGACCCCAGTTCTGCTTCACCACCCCCACGCCAACACCAGCCCCTGCCTACTACTCACTTCCCCTCCCCAGCCCTCTTCCACTTGCTGCCTTACCCAGGTGGCCAGGCTCCCATTCAGGAAGTCTCTGAGTCTGGGCCCCTTACCCCTGTCCATGACAGGTCAGGGTGTTGGTCCCACTGTGGCAGCTGTACCTGCCCAGAGAGGAAGAGGAAGTCCCCGGGTGGGAGATCCCGGGCCCAGCCACAGACACCCTGTGCAGCTTCCTCCTTCCGGGTGCGGGCGGGCCTGTGCACCCCCAGAGTCCTGCCTCAGCCCCCATGTAGTCACACCGCATCCTCCCAGCATCTCTGGCAGGGCCAGAGAATAACAGGGAAAGGTGGGGCCAGGGCCCCCAAGGAGCAGGGCCCACAGCTCTCCCGGCTCGAAGGACAATGGCAGGTGAGTCCTCCACCTCTCTGGGCTTCCGTCTCCCAAATTGAAACCAGAGAGGTGACCTCGGCCTTGCATGTTGCAGGGCCTCTGAGGGGACTCCCGTCCTTGCGGGGTGAGTCTGGGGGCCCACACCTGCATCTTCGCATTTGCCACTCCCCTTCCCCTGGATGTTTCTCCGGCTCACCCAAGCTTCTGCCCAACCTGTGAAGCCTGGCTCAGATGCCACCTCCCCAGCAAGCTTGCTCTGAACCCCACCTTCCCCCTATTCTGTGCACACTAGACTCAGACAGGACATCTGGGCCATGGGCAACTAACCTCATGGACTTCAGTTTCCCATCTATAAAGAAGTGGGTGGGACTCCGGCCTCTGAGGGAAGCGGGTCAGTGCAGAGACCAGCAGCACATGTCTGTCAGACAAACAGACCTGGCCTCTCCATTCCCCCCCTGCTCGCTACGGGCCTCCCTTCATTCTTTCATTCACCTGCTGGGTACTGGGATGTAATCAGCCACGTTATCCCTGCCCCCAGTCTACTGGGGACACACAAAAAATCACATACACACTCCAAGTGTAACATTGCAGTGGTACAACATGTATGGATGGGGCAGGGATGTGACTTGCGGTGGGGATGTGACTTGCCAAGGCATCTGGAGGGGACTCGAGGATGGAGCTGAGATCAGGGATGACCAGGTTAACTAGGCAAAGAGAGAAGGAAGGAAGGAAGGGCGTTCCAGGCAGCAGGAACAGAGTGTGCAAGGGCTCTGTGGCAACTGGAAGCATGGCAAGGGTAAAGTTCAGAAGTTATTTGTGTTTCATCAATTCTAAAACATTTTATTTCTCCCATTGAAATCTCTGAAGTCAGGTTACATGGTAGAGTCACTGTCTGGCTGCAGTCCTGACATAGTTGTCATCGCCTGCGTGTGCCCACACTTCAAAAGCATCAAACCTTGCAGCGAGGGTGTCAGCAGCTTGGAAGAAAACCCCAGAGGCAAGAACAAAGAACTCTTTAACCCCCAAACAGTAGGAACCCTTGGGGAGGAGAACAAGACTTATCAGTAACACTCCCAAAGCAGAAGTCGACTGCAAAGCTGGCTTAAGGGCCAACTCGGATGGCTACCGGTTGTTGTGTGGTTGTCTCATGGATTGTTGGAAGGACTGCTGGTCTCCAGCACTCTCGATGGCTCCCAGGAGGAGGTGGCAGTGGAACACACAGACATCACGCCTGCCAGATTCTAAATGTGAAGTTTTCCAAACACCATGAACAATCTATCTTGCTTCTATTTTCCCTTTTATGTGAGTAACAGAATTATATAAGATGAGTCTACAGCCAGGCCACCCTGAACAAACCCAATCCCATCTGATCTTAGAAGCTAAGCAGGGTCAGGCCTGGTTAGTCCTTGGATGGGAGACCACCTAGGAAGGCGAGGCGCTGTAGGTGTAAAAAAATAAAAATAAGGGATTGTAAGTTGACAAAGTTCTTGCAATCTGTGAGGTCAACCAAGGGTTGCCTCGCCTCAAAAAAAGAAATTATATATGATGAGAATCTGTATCTAAGTCAAAAAGAGCTCTTTTGGGAGGAGATTCTAGTGATGAAAGAGCCTTGTGACATAGTTAACTGGCAGCAATTTTTTCCTTGGTGGGATCTTTTGCAATCAATGATATTTTAGGTTTGATGAAATACAGGGTCATAAGAACAATCATGGCAAACACAAGCTTACCATGAGCCAGTCACAGTTACAAGGACTTCACACTAATTCACTTATTTGCTCTGGACTAGTCTATGAAATAAGGACTATGGATTATCTCCAGTTTAAAGAGAAGAAAACTGAGACTCAGAGAGGTTAATAACTTGCTTAAAGTCACACAGCTATTAAGTGGTAGATCCCACTGAAAGAAGGCTAGAGTGCAAAGTGCAAGGGGCTCACGGTCCAGGTGAGCTAGGTCTGACCAGGTGATGGGAGGCCACGGAGGGTTGTTAGCAGAAGAGTTCGGTTGTTTAATCCTCCCGAGATGCATCTGAAATGAGACTAATCCTCTCATAGAGTTGTTATGAGGATTCCACTAGCTGGTTCCTGGCTTCAGAGTTCATTAAGTGGTCCCTGGGGAGGTAATTTAGTATTAATAGCATCAAGGGTCTGTCCCAATTTGACCATCTGTGCATCTTCTGTTTGCATCCCTTGGGGAAGCCAGCCCAGGAAGTCCTCCAAATCACCTGCTAAGCTTAGCCGAGCGTGAAGACTGGGCCTCATCTTCTGGTGGCCCAGGGCTCCTGCCTTGCTCAACATCTCTGAGTCATACCCTTTCTCGGCCTCAGAGGCAGGGGCCGTGTCGCCAATTGCTCTCACATCCGTCACTTCAGACAAGCCTGGCTGCACCTCAGTCTGGTTCTCTGACGTGGATCAGCTGAGTCAGGCAGAGAGAGGCTGGGGCAGGGGTGGGAGAGGCTTCAGAGCAGCTCCCTCAGCCGTTGACACAAAGATCCTGGGATTTTTGAGGCTTGATTAGCTGTTGAGGAATGTTCATCAAAGGCTGGTGCAGGTCCTTTTCCTTTGGATAGATTTTTCCTTCAAAAAAGTTTCCAGACACATGATCAAAAGTGTCAAGAATGCATAATAAGGGTATAGAGAAAAAAAATCAATTTCTCCCTCATCACTCCCACCCCTCCTCAGGCCCTGATCCCTCTCTTAGCATGTTCTGTGTCC
The DNA here is from genome assembly GCA_004027375.1 of Macroglossus sobrinus. Classification (NCBI taxonomy): domain Eukaryota; kingdom Metazoa; phylum Chordata; class Mammalia; order Chiroptera; family Pteropodidae; genus Macroglossus; species Macroglossus sobrinus. The sequence goes on along the minus strand of PVKZ01002251.1, from coordinate 178,838 downwards.
TTCTGAGATGTAGCTGCCCGTGTCCATCCAGAACAGGAGGCTGCAACCACACCCAGAGCTGAGTCCCTCCTTGCTTTGCAATATATCCTGCAATATACTTCACTTCTGTTAAGGACCATTGGCCTTGACCTGTTTAATGGCTGCATAGAATTCTACCATGTTGCTCTCCACCAGTATTTAAACTCCCTCTTAACTGACAAATATTTTAATCGTTTGCATCTGTTGCTGTTACTACACTGCCATAATGACTGTCCTTCTCCGATACCTTTTTCTGGCACTTTTTAAGGCAGTTTAGTGCTCAGTGCTACCCGCTGGGGACCCAGGAGGTGGGCGAAAAGCAGAGAAAAGACAGCAGACAAATGGACAATGTAGTCAACTGCCACTGTCCCTTGCAGTCTCCCTCCTTGGGGGTGCAGTTTCCCATCCGCGCAGCATGGGGGTGTGAAGGACTCTACTTCCAGTTCCTTTCTGGTTTTGAGTTCTCTGGGGGAGCCGTGGTCCAACCCCAAAGGCCAGAGCAGGGCTCTGGGGCTCGGGGAAGCTGAGTTCAAGGAGGCCACAGGAGGTGGTGGCCGGGTGCAGCCAGAGCCAGGGACCAACCAGGGCTGAGTCAGGGAGCAGCTTTTTCACCCCCCCCCCCCCCCCCCCGTGGCGGGCCTGGAGTGTTGCCTGATACCCTGGCAGCCTGGCTGGAGCCCACATCCAAGAACCAAAAACAAAAACAGTCTCCAGGCCTTCTGGTCTCCTGGCCCTCTAGTGTCAGGTTTTAAGGACTTCCTGCTCCCCACCCCCAAGTGTCTGAGATGGGATGCGTTTTCCCACCCATCCTTTGGGGATTGAGCTAGAATTGGACAAGAGCAGAAATGCCTGGCAGAGGAGCCCAAATGAGCTGCCCAGGTAGGAGGAGGCAGTGGGAAGCCAGAGCCAGTGAGAGAGGGGCCCAGAGCCATCTGCCCAGTGCCAGGCCAGGGCCCTGGGGACTCAGGGTGCGGCCTGCAAGGCCTGGGCTCCAGCAGCAGAAGAGAGTCCAGCCCGCACTACCTGACACTTGGCCAGCTCGCCCTTCCCGCTCTCCCCAGGGAGTCCCTACTCTGCCTTACCCTAAGCCTCTCACCAAAGCTAGGACACTTCTCCAGGCAGCCTCCACCCAGCCTACAAGGAGTCATTTGCAAATAATAACTGGCTCATGACCCTTCCCCCTTTAAACCCTCCCTCGGTTTCTCCCTGTACTTGGAATCAAGTTTCAGCCTCTCGCCACGACCTTCGATATAAACTTCAGAGAAAGCACCATGAGAGCTCATACATGGACAATTTTCATGCCCATTGCAGAAGTCACCAGAGACATTCAAACTGCAAACCAGGAGAATCCACCGGAAAGTTACCACCTGCCTTCGTTCCTTCTGAAGACACTTGGAACCGGACACCTAGATATCTTCTCGGCTGGCTGCATCCAGAACTCAGAAACTGGAGTCATAGTTAACCATTGTTAACTATAATTATTAACCATTGTTTTTCTTTGGTTTCCATAGAGACGCCTCTTGTTAAATACCTGATTGTTTGTACCATAGGCCTAACTTTGGAAACCACCTTCATCATCTCCACCTGAAATGAGACACCACTGTTTAACCGACCTGACCTATTCTCAAGGCTGACACCAATATATAATAACAATATCTTAACTGGTTTTTTTCCTAATGCTTCAGCCTCAAAATTGGCACAAATATTGAGCTGGTTGTAAGACCCATAGATGTCTCTGGCCCGTATCCTTTCTCCAAGGGACATGATAGACCCAAGGAAGACACCGTCACCTTGGCACTGAGGGACTTTAACGTGTTTTATTTGATCTACAATGTTTTCTGAGAGAAAAATTCTGATCAAAAGGGGGAAATGAGGAACAGAGTAAAGAAAAAATGGAGTCACTATAGTCAAGCTGCTAAAGTACTAAAATCAAGTAGGTTGAGGGAAGAGGAAGCGATTTTATTCTTTATTATTGTTTTAACTAACCTGGAAACAAACTTGAATTCTCCAGTTTGTGTCAATGCCCGGATATACATCAAAGCTCCAGATAACTTTCTGGTTACCCCATGAAGGACGAAGGAAAGACTGCTCACTATCCAAACCACCTAAAATCAGTAGCCAAACTCCCGGTCATCTAGAACAGGGGACCCCAACTCCCAGTCTGTGGTCCAGTACCGTTCTGTGGCCTATTAGGAATGAGGCTGCACAGCAGGAGGTGAGCAGAGAGCAAGCGAGTGAAGCTTCATCTTTATCTGCAGCCACTCCCCAGCATTAGCATCACCGCCTCAGCTCCGCCTCAGATCATCAAGCATTAGATTCTTATAGGAGCACCAGTCCCTGGTGCCCAAAAGGTTGGGGACCACTAATCTAGAGGATTATCGTTGTGGACCAATCCAGAGGCTAAAAACACAGGACCAATTCTTCCCAAGGATGTACTTTTTACTCTAAGAACCCTCAGCATTTCTTTCTTCTTGAGAACACTCTCTGGCTATTGCCCATTGTGTTTCCAGTTTGCAAATTCTAAGACCCTTGAATAAATCTTTATCATTCATTTCTAGCCAAAGCCTCCAAATTCTTTTTAAGTTCATTCAACAGAGCTGTGCATCTGTCCTTGTTAGCTTCATCTGCTCCCCACTGGAGTGGAAACTCCCTAGGGCAGGGATGTTGTAGGGTCCTCCATGGCTGCTTCTGGGCATGAGCACAGTGCTGAGCCACAGACACCATGAGAGTGCCAACATTTGCCGACCATTTATCTATGCCAGCCCTGTTCTGCACATGTATTAATCACTTAATCCCCACTACAGCCATGAAATACAAGTAATGTTATTACCATCCCACTTTTCCAATGAATAAACTGACATAAAGAGAGAAGTTAAGTCACTCATGTAAGGCCACACAGCCAGAAAGTGGTGGAGCCAAGATACAGACGGCGAACCAATTAATGGTCTTGAACGAATGAATTCCTGTTTCAGAAACAAAGAAAGTAAGGCTCAAAGGGACATGGGGATAAGTAGGGCATCTAGGGGTAAACCCAAACCCTCAGACTCTGAGAGCTGCCTCATCTTCCCTTCTCACTGCCTGTTTGCTGTCTGGTGGGAGAGCAAGGTTGGAGCCTAGCATTTAGTCAGCAAGCATGGAAAGACTCAGTGCCAAGACCTGGGGTTGCCAGCCTCCCTCATAATTAAAGACACACATTAAAGACAGCTCCAAGGTCCATTAAATATCCATTAAGCTGGCAAAAATAAATCCAGAAGGTAAAGCTCGGGTTGGCAGACTGCGGGGAGAAAAATGTATCCACACGTCGCTGATGGCCCTGCAAACAGCCTCAGAGTTTCCAGAAACCAATAAAACCGCCACAGCCCTTTGACCCAGCACACTGGCATTGGAGAACACGCCCTGAGGAAGGAGCCCAAAAGGAAGCAAAAATAAAAACTTGTCTGAAGCCACCCTTCACCAAATACTGGAGATCCCCGGATGTACACCAGGAATACCCACCAGGAATACCCACCCTCCAAATACTGGAGATCCCCGGATGTGCACCAGGAATACCAGCCTTTGCCTTCACCGGCTTTGCTCAGTTCTCTCCTCTCCTCCTCCTCACTTTTAGGACTCAGCCCAGGCTGTTCCTGCCACCTGGAACACCCTTCCCACCTCTGTTTACCTGGCTATCGCCTACTCATTTATTTTTCAGGCACAGCTAGAAGTCATTTTCTCCCTGCCTTACTCCCGTGGGGTGGGGGGAGTTGTGGACAGGGTCTTTCTTCTGTAATACCCCAAACTCCCTGACTCAGGCTTCCCCCTCGCAGTGCCACTGTGTGGATTAGAAGCACTCATCTGGGGTCTGGCACCCCCACTAGACTATGAGCACTTTAAGGCACCCCTCCAGACCAGAGCTGGGCTGGGCTGGGCTGCAACTCTATCAGAACACATTCTGGGTGCCTGGAGTTGGCCCTGGAGTGATGCCAGCAGGGCCCATGTGTCACCACTGTGTCCTTGGTGCCAGCCAAACACAGTGCCTGGTGCAGAGATGAGTCTCAGCCAACAGTCACTAGAGGTAAGACACCTGATGTGACTCTGAGGGTACACAGAAGCAAGCAGAAACCCCAAAGGTCGGAATGTGCCTTTCATAACTGCATGCATCACAGTGTTCGGAAAAAAACAAGCAGCGTCATCCGGGGAGAAATCCTTGAAATTATATGTAAGTCTTTGCAGTGATGATGATTGCACAACTTGGTGAATGGACCAAAAGCCACTGAATTGTACACTTTAAGGGGAGAATATTATAATTTGTGGATTATATGTCAAAACACACACACACACACACACACACACACACACACACACACACACACATTCCATCTTTAATGAAGTGAAGGGGATGGCCCACATGGACTAGTTAGTCCAAGGAAGGGACTGGGGACAGGCTGTCATCCCCAGCAAACAGGATCAACCTGGGGCTTCAAAAGTGAGTGATGTGGGCAGGGTTAGGAAAGGGAAGGGCGCCCCTGGTGGCAAATATTGTTGAGGAGATGACGAAGAGGCAGAAGCGAGGAGGACCCACAAGCTAAGGAATTGGGGTGACTGTGAAGACGAAGGTTGCACAGACAGAGGCTCAGAGACAACTTAGTATGTGCCCCTGCCACGGCTGAAGGGAGCAGCAGGGAAGTGACACTGGGAGCCCCAAAGGTCCCGCTGCTCAGATAAAATCTCCCCCATATGGCCCACAGCACTTGTTGGTCACCCAATATCCTTCTCCCTTAGTAATAGAACCCCTGATTTTTTTGTCAGACACATGGCAGCCTGGAGTAAGCCGCTATTTCCCAGCCTTTCTTATATGACAATGTGAATAAGCTCTGGCCAATGAGATGTAAGTGGAAGGGATGTGTGGCAGCTTCCCAGGAGAACCTTCTGAAACGACAGCTGGCATGGGTCTTTTATCTCCTGTCCCCTGTTCCTTCCTTCCTGCTAACTGGGCTGTGGCTGTGATGGCTAGAACGCACGCAGTCAAAGTGGATTGTGAAGCAGAAGCCACACGACAGACACAGCAGCAAGATGGAGAGAACGTGCGTCCCTAATAATCACGGAGCTGCCGTTCTAGCCCTAGATTGTCACCCCTCCTACTACCCATCTGTGAGATAAGCCTGTCCTCACGCACTCGTATTTACATCACCCCCAAGCAAATCTAGTCCTACTTCAGACCTGCTGTGGTCCATTTTATGCTGAAACAATGGGAACCAATATCCAGGAACTGGGGAAAGGATAGCTTTCTTTCTCTCCCTCCCTTCCTTCCCTTCTCTATTCCTTCCCAATACATGCTTTGCATATCTCCTGTGTCCCCCGTCCTGAGCAGGGCAACTTACCTGTGTTAAGTAAAAAAATATGATTCCAAGCTCAAGCAGGGAGTTGGTGCCAATTTAAATAACATGGCAGATTGATATTCAGGTTTCTTAATGCCATTATCCTAACTTCTCCAGAAGTTATACAAAAGCACATACATGCCCACACACGTTGTCCCTCTCCATTGTCACTCCCCCAGTGCCTGTGTGGCCAAACCCCGAACTGGACCAGCAGGGTGTGTTCCCTTGGGGCCAGTAGCCTCCAATACAATGGAGACTCCTGGGGGACCTAGAGATAATAGACAAGAGAATCACCAGCCCTGACCTCACCGAGTATGGCCTGTCCTAGCCAGCTCTGGGGGCGGAGCCCCAGCAGATGGCCGGGGAGAGCCCCTCAGCCTGGTGCTGACTGGACCCACAGCAAGACAGCACCTCTCGGTTAGCAAAGCTCCCCAGAGGCCAGCTGACTGACTCAAATCTGAACTCCTCTTAAGGAGCTCAGTGAGCCGGCCCCCCTGACTTAACCTCTCTGTGCAGTAACAGTGCACACCTGAGGGAAGAAATGGAGTCGAGCAGCTAAATTACCAGAATCAAGTAGGTTGAGGAATGAGGAAATGGTTCTGTTCCAGTTTTAACTTGGGAACTTAAACTTGAACTTCCCAGTCCTGTGTCAATGCCTGGATGTACAAGCATACCTCATTTTACTATGCTTCGCTTTATTGCACTTCACAGGTGTTGCTTTTTTTTTTTTTTTTTTTTTTTTTTTACAAATTGAAGACCCTCCACTAGTAAAAAAAATCAGGACTCTCTTTATAATAGCGGTTTATAACTAAACCCACCATCTCTCTGAGACACTCCTGTGCATCTGTGCATCAAACATCCAGGTAACCCTCTGGGTACCCATTAAGAACTAAGGAAAGGATGCTCACTATCTAGACCGCCTGCCCTCCATTATCCAAACCACCAGTCATGTAAATTATCATCATGGACCAATCCAGGGGCTAAGAATGTGGGAGCCATTCTCCCCAAGAATGTACTTTTTACTCTAAGAACCCTCAGCTTTTCTTTCCTGTTTGGAACATTCTGAGTATTGCCTAGTTGTGTTTCCTGGTTTGTGAACCCTGAGACCCTTGAATAAATCATTTCTTTCTAGCCAAGTCCTCCTGCTTTCATTTTCACTCAGTCAACACATCCCACAGGATCACTGTCATCATGAGGATTTTTACTACACCTGAAGGGCTTGTCCCACTTAGGCTGTGAGCTCCTAAACACAGCAGGCACCTGGCAATCGCTGCTTGCTACCAAGCACATGGCTTCCCAAAGACAAAAGGCAAAGGCCCAAGAGCAGGGCCTGCAGAAGGCAATGGCCCTCAGCCCCAAACCCTGCTGGCCTCCCTGATCCCCAGACTCTCACAGTACATCCACCACTGATCAGACCTCACCACCATCTTCTCCCCTCCACGGCTCACCTTCTCTCTTCTTTCAGGGAGCCCTCCTAGACTGAACCAGCACCACCTCTATAAATGAAGCTCTTACTGCCAGTCAGATGGCCCCAAGGTGCCAGGAGTCCTTCCTAGGATATGGGTATTTCCGGTAGGGGTTCAACAGCCTGAAAAAAATAGTGGGGCTGGGACTTGGCCCAGGTGGGGGTCAGGTTGCCTAGAGCCAAAAGTTCCTACCTTAGGGTTTATGATCTAAATGAGATCAACCAGCACTCAGAACAAATGCAGAAGTCCTGGGTGTGAGCCAAGCTTTTGTCTGCCTAGGACCTTTCCAGATGTGCTTCCTCTGCAGACTGCTCCTTCCCTTGCTCATCAGACCACTTGCAAGCTGCCTCAGGAGATGTGAAGGACTTATAATACATACTCCGCTTGCAGACTGATGCTTCATAACACCTCCTTCAAGAAGCCTTCCCTGATTACTTCTTAAATTAAATCGAGGTTCCCTATATTAATGCTCCCTCAGCCCCTGCTCACTACTCTCATGGCTATGACTGTCATGAGGCCTGGACCTGAGCAAATCGGCAATTCAAAATCAAGGAGACAGACATGAACCAAGAGTGTTTATTGACGAAATCTGGCCCAAGTTCCAGTTGGGTGGCCCCAGCTGCGGCTGGGCTGGAGCCCTCTGCCCTTAGTCGGGCAGGTGAAACAAAAAGTGTAGGGGTGCATCTGGGCCCGGAGCCTCAGAGCTGCGAGAGGATGTTGGGAGCCAGGCTGCAGGTGAGGCCTGTGCCATCTGGCTCCACATTCAGAGCCTTCACTACACCATCTTCTATCACCATGGAGAACCTGCGAGAAAGAGGACGGGGTCAGTTACAACAACCTGGGCCCAGAGGTGGCGAATGGAGATGGGTGGGTAGCAGGGGAACCCCTCAGAGGATCCCCCCATTTTTACCTCTTGAGTCTTCGATTCCCAAAGAGGGGCACCAATGAATCATCTAGCAACAAATCCGTCTCCTGAGAGGAGAGGCAGAGCAAAGGGTCAGGAACCCCCAGAACAGGCCCAGCCCTCCAGCGGCTCCCCACATTGTCCATGTCCCTCTAAGTCCCCGATTCCAAGGTGCGGCACAGGGACCGCTTGGTAAGGTGGGGGTTGAGGGTACACTCACCTTCCCAAAGTCCCCATTGGGATCCGCCAGGAGCCGAACCTAAGGAGAAAGTAAAGGTCACAAGAAAAATCTCCTGCCTGGCCTCTGATCCCCTGCAGGACCTGCACCTCACCTTGCCTTCTGCATTATGGGCTCGTCCCCACTCTTCAGTCACGAAGACATCGTTAACACTCAGACATGCCACCACCTGGGCCCCCTTGGCCTTCAGAGCCCCAGACTGATTCACAAACCCTGGCAGGTGGGTCTGGGGAGGGAAAACAAAGGGTCAACAAAGGGACAACTGCCTCTGCTCCTCAGCCTACTCTTTACTTCTAGGCCTTCCTCACTTCCCTGCTACAGTTCCTTTTTTGCTTTGGCTACTAGGAAGCTCAGATCCATACTTAAGTGTTCCGTAGTCAAGACAGAATTTCCTGTAAGCATAATCATACTTATTTTCCTGAGGCCTAAGTACCTTCCATAGTGCCTGTCACCCAGCAGGGTCAGTAAGAGGTATTGGATTTCACTGTAGTACCCTTTCTTCTGCATTCCTGGTACCACTACCTTTTCGCAGCCTCTACCTGTTTTCTGAAAACTCTGATGTGTATCATCTACACACTATTGTTGCAAGCTGCCTCAGGATGTGGAGGACTTATGAACAATACAAACACATACACAAGATCTCAGCTGCTAAGCTCCAGAAGAGCAGGACCTCACCTTGGAACAACCGGGAGTAAAGGCCCCAGGGACTCCAAAAAGCACCCCCTTCTTGGCCTTGAACAGCTCGGCCAAGTTCACTTTGTTGTCAGGTTTCCCTTCGAACACCACCACAGACGGGATGGCATCTCCCACCTAGAGGAAAGGACTCCAAGGTAACCGTCAGGCAGTGGGGGGCAAGTAAGGAAGCCAAGGAAAGGGGAGCAAGCCAGAGCCAGGGGGACAGAGGGCCTCGTAGCCATGCCTGGTGGAGCCAGGGTTGACATCGGCAGGAAAGTGCAACCCTGTTGGAGTTTCCAGAGGCCCCTCTCCCCCCATGCCTAATTACCTCACATCCTCCAGGTTTCAAGGTGGCCCTATGCCTCTTGAGGGCCTATTGGTGACAACAGAAAAAAGGAAAAGAAGGCCTCCAGGGTGTCGCAAGCAGTTGAGTAAACAAGTTCTCTGAGTTACAGGAAAGAAGTGGGATAACTGGACAGACGGAAGAGGAGGCTGCCTTTCAGAGGGAGAGGAGGCGGCCCCGACAAATGAAGGTCCCCAAATGAAGGTCCCCGTGTCCCACTCTCAAAAGAGAAAAAGGGAGGGCAGCAGCAGGTGGGGAAGTTGGGAGAGGGGTGCAGCTCCCTACATCCAGGGGGTATAAAGTGGAAGAAGGAATCTCTTGAAGCGGGAGAGACTGGCCTACCTGGAAGCGTGAGGGCTTCTGGGTGGAAGGATGGAAAGTCAGGGGTTGGGCATTCTCTGAGAAGTCCGAGGGGTCGGGAGTAGGATGGAGCAGAGGAAGAGGGGGTCTCAGAAGAGTGGAGAGAGGGCTGGGGATTGTTCAAAATGAGAGGACTGAAAGCCTCAGCAGAGGGTGGGCATTAGCTGTGGGAGGAGCGGAATGGGAGAGACACAGTGGGGGCTCTAAGAGACGATACCTATTTCAGAGGATTGGGTCACAGCGATGCCCAATAACCTGACAAAAGCGTCCAGAGGGGTATAATGGGGATTAAGCATGAGGGCTAAAAAGGGACCCTGGGACAAAGGAGAAGGTTCCAGAAGGTGGAGGTGGCCACGGTATTAAGTCGTCTGAAAATGGTAGAGACCCATCTACCACAGGGTGCCACAAGGTGGATGGATATAGAAGAAAAGGCTCGAGGGCCTCGGACACCATCCCAGGAGATAATAAATGAGGAGACGGTAAACGGCGGCAGCCACGGGTTTTGTTAATGGGATAAGGAGGACAGGCGGCGGTGAGAAGCCCGCAGGGCAGGAGAGAGGGAAGCCAGCAGGGTTTGGGGCCGGGGGCCATTGCCTTCAGCGGAACGGAGGGTTTTGGGGAGATGGGGGCGGGGGAGCCAGGCCTGGGAGGGCCAACATGTCACCTTGATCGGGGCCATAGCTGCAGCGGCGCTTCTGAAACCGCGGACCTTGCCAAGAGTCCACCCTAGACCTCCTTCCAGGTACGCTCTGGCTCCCGCTGCTGTCGCACAATGGATGGCAGCTGCCCGGAAAGGTACCGAGCTGGCACAGTGGCCCAGGACGTACATACTGTCAGCTCTACGCCGGGCCCTGAGGCCACAACCTCGCCACCCGGCCCCGCCTCCCCACCCCCCAACCCGGCGGCTGCAGGAGGCGGGGGCTGGACCGCTAAGCCGCAGAGGGACACTGCAAAAGGCGGGGCCTCAACCGCCCGCCCTGCGGGCCGCCTCCACCGCGTGGGCGGTGCCTTGGGGGCGGAGCTTCCAGAACTTTGGGTTGATTTGCATTAGGGGCTGGACTACTGGCGCAGTTGCAAATGAGCGGAGCTTTCGGCTGCTGTGGTGCTTTTTTGCAGGCAAGGATTGGGTGCTCCCGTTTTGATGGGCCTAACTGACGGATTGGGGTAGTGTTTCCATTTCTTAACCGAAAGCAAGGGGCGGGAGACGACGGTGTCAGGAGCTTGTGTAGGATTAAACATGTTTATTTTGCATTCAACGAAAGCCCCTGCATTGCGGCTGTCTTGCGTATGATTTGCATTGTACATGATTTGTAGCGAGAGCGGATTTGGCTCAGCCAAAACCGCTGAGCCTGCGCGGTAGCAGCTTCCTGCCGGAACACTTCCGGTAGCAACCCGTGATCCGACCAGACCTTGGCAATAACTGGGCTCTGGAGCACACCGGAAGTTCCAGTAAGTTCCCCGCTTCCGCTCCTCCCAGCTGTCCAATAGACGAGAGAGTGGAGCGGCGCCGGAAGTGACGCACCGGAGTGGCGGCCTCCTTCCGTTTCCGGCCGGGCGAGAGAGCATTGTGGAGACATGAAACTGCTTACCCACAACCTACTGAGCTCGCACGTGCGAGGGGTGGGGCCCCGTGGCTTCCCCCTGCGCCTCCAGGTACCGGCCGGGGGGCGGTCTCTTGCCCCTCTCCCTGGAAAGATAAGGGAACCAGGCTCCGGTCCCTGCCTAACTAAACCCCTCCGCCTCGCAGGCCACCGAGGTCCGCGTCAACCCTGTGGAGTTCAACCCGGATTTCGTGGCGCGTATGATACCCAAAGTGGAGTGGGCGGTGCTTCTGGAGGCGGCAGATACTGTGAGGACCCTCTCCCGCCCGTGCCCACCCGGAGGCAGCGGGAGGGGGGCCCTCACCGAACTCCTTTGCACCAGGCTCAGGTCTGGAATGCCCAGAGATGACTTAGGCCTGTCGCCCACAGTTGCATCTGATCGAGGTGCCTAAAGAGCCGATTCAAGGGTATGAACAAGATGAGACGTTTCTGAGGAAGATGCACCACGTGCTGCTAGAGGTGAGAACTGGCCCATCACTTGCTTCCCCTACCGTGCAGCCACCCCCAGGAGCCTGCCAGTGCACCGCTGTTTCCCCTCTTCCCGCAGGTGGATGTGGTGGAGGGCACCCTACAGTGCCCAGAGTCTGGACGTGTGTTCCCCATCAGCCGCGGGATCCCCAACATGCTGCTGAGTGAGGAGGAAACCGAGACTTGATCGTGCCAGGCACCAGTTTTTCATTCTGTGACCGTGTGTACTTTGGTTATTAAGTTTTGTCATGTGTATCCCCAACTGTTGACCCAGTAACACACCACACACAGTGTTCTTGAGCTCGATATATTTTTTCTCATTAAAGGTTCAAAACCAAAAGCGGTTTCTCTTTGCAACAAATATACATTAAAATAGAGTCTCTGTACAGCCGAGGGCTCTGGGCCCTGGCTTGCCCCATGTCCCTGCACCTCCCTGGCCAAACCGAAAAATAAATATAGTGTTATTGCTCTGCAGGGCATAGAGGCAGTGCTCTCCCTACCCCCAAGGAGGCTGGGTGGGAGCTGATGGGGGGCCCTGGCCATCCCAGGGGTCCAGGGGCTGGAGCCTGCTTGGAGTTATTGCTTCAAGGGGAGGGGGGCAGTAATGCCCAATGCAAATGATGAGAGGAGCGAAGGGGGCAAGGGCCTTTGCTCTCCAAATTCCCCTCTGCTCTGGAAAGGAGGTCGGATTAAGCAGCAGCAAAAGCATCACCCACTGGGAGACTGTGGCCTCCACTCCCTTCCCTCCCTGAGATCAGGCTTTTGCCCCCCACACATCCTCTGTAGCCCCCTATGGCTTCCGCAAGGCCCCCCTACACTCTGGGGGCACGTTATGGCTTGCAAGGGGCAGCACTGTGCCCACAGCCTGGGCACACACGTTCCCAGCTTCTAACACCCCCCAAGGAAGGGGGAGGGGAGGGCATAGGGCCTGCTCCCAGGGGCTGATGGTATTGCCCTGGCCCTGCCAGCAGGCTGTGGCACTGCCCAGACCCCAGCTCTGCCCCCTTGGGGCTGACCCCATGCTGGGCGGGTCCTGCCAGCACCCCCACCCATTCCCACCCCTTGCCTCAGTCCATCATGGCCTCGAGCATCTCCAGGAACAGCTTGTGCATGGGCACCTTGCCCTCCAGCTTCACCCCATAGAAATGAGCCAGCACTTTGCCCGCTGTCTGGCGGAGGAGCGGTAGTGTGAGCAGCAGTCTGCCTGCCCGCCGCCGCTCAGCACCCCCTCCGGGGCCTGCCCGGCCAGCTTCGTACTCCAGCAAGGCCTCATGGAGAGCTTCTCGCAGCTGCTCCACCGCCTCAGCATCTTCAATGTGCACAGAGTCTGCAAGGATAGGGGGGAGAGCTGTTGACCTGGGCCACCTCCAGGGAAGGCAGAGCACACACATGCTTGGGCACTGCTGGATGGTCCTGCATAGGTGCCAGATGTAGATTTGCTAATTGACTGCCTGAGGCACCACTGTTCCTGTCATGAGCCAGGGCTTACCCTTTCAACTATGGCCCCTTTTGTTCCGTCTTTCCTCCCACTAAATCACCTGCCCACATAAGTATGGCGGCACTCAGGTTCATAATCCTGTGTGCAGTTCCTAGGCCTGCCTCTCCCTTGCTTTGTGGCTTTCAGCAGGTCACTATTCTTCCCTGTGCCTTAGTTTTCCTTGTCTGCAAAATGGTACTGTGCCACCATCACAGAGTTACGGAGGGCCTTATGGACACCTGTCAGTGCCTGCCCAGCCTCACCTGAATTGGCAAGGGCCAGGGCCTTCAACAGGACGTACTCCTCCCGCTCCAGCCGTAGGGCCTGCAGTCGCCGCACCAGCTGCAGCAGGGCAGCCCCGAGTTCCCCCAGACCAGCTGCTCGCGCCCCCTCTTCATCCAGAACCAGGTCCTCAGCAAAGGCCAGCTCATCCTGCAGCGGCAGTGAGCGCTGGGCCACGCCTAACACCAGTACCTCCATCCATACGCTCTGCAGTACTGACATCTGGTCAGACAGTGACAGTGACGAGAAGCCTGGAAGGCAGTAATGAGCAGACCTGGCTGAGCAGGTGCACCAGAGCCAGGCATGGCCTAACCTACCCAGGGAAGCCCCACATCACCTGGCCCTTTACCTGGGATGCTCTTGGCCCAGCTGATGGTGACCACGATCTCTCGGTCAAAGAGGTCACAGAGGGTAGCCACTGCTGGGAGGTGTCCATCAGGGCCCGCTGGGTCAGGCATGGCATACAGCTTCTCAGGCTCCACCACCAGCAGATGGGACACCAGTGCATTCACTGGGGCTGCAGTGACAGTTGGAAGAGGCACTGGAATTCATCAGCCTGCAGACCCTTTGGGGTCAAGCATCTTCCCAGAGCCAGTCCCCCCAATGGCCTTCACAGCCACTGGCCAGCAGGCTCAGACATCTCTGGGACAGGCTCTCCCTGTTTCCCAGGGGAAGCCAGTCTGTGGACAGGTTCTGAGAGTTAGAAAACCTTTCCCTGCTCCCAGTTGTACTCAGGGACTGACAGAAAAAGGTATTTTCAGAATACTTCTTAGGGAAAATGAGGAAGTGAATAGATGAAAGGGAAACCAGGGTTCGAGTGCCCAAGACAACTCCTATCCTGGATGAATGACACCAGATAGGCCTCTCATGTCCTGGCCCCACCCAGACTCCAGAGGTCCAAGGACCCAGAGCGCACTCACCTGTCTTCCGAGGGCCACCAGCTACCGCCAGGGACCCAGCAGGGAAGGGGCCTGGGAAGGGCAGTGGGTCCACCTCTGGTCGCCGCTTGTACTTCTGTCGCCCACCCCGGACACGGTCCAGACGTACCCCTTGAATTGTAGGACAGGGCTGTGTCCATGGGGCTGGGGGTGGCTCACTCTGCAGAACCCTCCTGCCCAGTCCATTTCGCCACAACTTCTCAGACCTTGCCCTCTCCGGCCCCACACACCCAGCTTCCCCAGCCCTTGCCAAGGCCCCGGCCCAGTGCTCACCCTCCTTGAGCATGCCCACCCGCAGGCACTTGGTGAAGCGACAGGCCTGGCAGGCCTTGCGTCTCCGCTTGGTGATCTCACACTCGTTGGAGGCCGGACAGCTGTACTCGATGCTCCCTGCCAGGAAGAGGCAGGGCTCCAGTGGCGGCCTCCCAGGGCCCGGAGGGGGCCCAGCAGACAGGAGAGCCCTGACTCGCCCCGGGCAAGCACAGGTCTGGGGAGAGCAGGAGTGCCGTGAGTGGGGCAGGGAACCCCGGGGCAGTGAGGGGAATGGCTGCTGGGCTGGGGGCCCCTGTCTGGGTGAGAGAAGCTGGGACCAGGGGCATCAGGCTGCATCTGCCAGGAGCCTCTTGTGAGCCTCTTGTCAAGCCTTGTCTCTGGGCTCTGCTACCCTCACCTGCTCTCCTCAGGGGCCATAGTGGCCTCTCCATTGCTACCTCTGATGGTCAATTCTCACCTTCATCTTACGGGGCCTAAAGGAGCATCTAATGCTGTTGATCACGTCCTACTCCTAGAAACACTTCTTTTGCTTCTAAGACACACTCCTGGTTTTCCTCCCACCCCACTGGCCACCTCATGATTTCTGGTGAAGAACTCCAGGGCTGCCCTTGGACCTCGTCTCCACCGACTTGTGTCCATGGTGATCTCACCCAGTTGTGAGCTTTCAAATTTTCCCTCCTGCCTAGATCTGCCTGAACTTTAGACTTGTATCTCACTGCCTCCTTGACATGCTGCATGTATAGAAGGCCTCAAAAACCTCACTGTCCTAAATGAAGCCCCGATATTTCCCTCCAAAACCTGCAACTCCCTCTGTCCAGTTGCTCAAATAGAAACCCAAGAGACATCTTTGATTTTCTCTTACACCCCAAATCCCAGCCATCAGTGGATGCTGGTGGGCTTTACCTCCTGGTATGTCCAGAAGCCAAACTCTTCTGTTCTTGGCAAGCGCTTCCACTCTTGACCCAAGTCACAGCCACCTCTCCTCCTTCTGGCCTCCTGCTGTGCCCTTGCTTCCTTCAGTTACTTTCCTCATAGCAGCCAAAGGCACGAAGTCAGATTTTGTCCCTTCCCTGCTCAAAACCCTCCAAGCATTTCCCTTCTCAAAATAAAAGCCCAAGTGAACCCCACAACCTGAGGCCAACAGCCCTGCTCCTCATCCCTTCTTTTGACCTCATGCCCTTTGCACTCTGCTCTGACTCCTGGCCCCTGCCTCAGGGCCCACAGATCTTCGGCCTTCAGATCTCTTCCCTTGTCACCTCGGGGAAGCCTTCCTTGGCCACCCTGTGAGAATGCCAAATGTCCTCTGCAGGCATCTTCAGCCACTTGTCCTTGCTTTAGTTTCTTCTCAGCTCTCAGCACCATCTGATATGCTACATACGTATTTATCGTATTTATTATCTGTCTCCCCACTTCGGTGTCAGCTCCATGAGGGCCCCCCGTTAAAAACAGGACCTGGCACATAGTGGGCACTCATAACCAGTTGAACGAAGGTAAAGCGGCCCTCCCAGCTTCACAGGGATACTGCAAGGACTGAATGACACAACCAGCCAACACACCCTTGATGCATTTCTCCTTACAGCATGCTTTCTCCTACACCCTACCCAGGCTTCCACACAAAGCTCAAAACACCTCCTCAAGGAAGCCCTCCAGGTTCAGCCAGGTTCCTCAGCACATGCCCTTGGCTCTTCACCCTCCAGCACTTATGACAGCTGAACTGTAACAACTGTGTGCAATTCATTGTTTTCTCTCTCTCCCCTCAACTAGAATGCCAGCTGTTTGAGGACAGGGCAGTCCTGCCTTAGTCCCAGCTATGTCCCCATGCCTGGAAGGCTCTGAAAACTGCCTGGGGCCCATCCTGATGCTTCTACTTACCAATTGTGTGACCTTAAGCGAGTCCCATATCTAACCCTCAAACCCTCAGTTTTCCCATCTGTAAAACTGGGGTGATAAAAAACAATACTTACAAAGGTGGGTTGTGAGAATTCAAGGAGGTAATTGAAGTAACACATTTAGTATGGTTCACAACACCTAAATATCCAATAAGGATTACTATTTATGGCTAGTATTCAATCGATATTTGTCAACTGAGTGAAAACAGAATGGGTAGGAGACACCTAGACCTGGACCTGTTGGCTCACTGGTTTTCAAAGACAGCAGGGAGCACAGACATTGTAGACCATTGGGTCTTGGCCAAGTCAAAATTCACCAGAATGTCACAATCATTCGTGAGGCACCTGTCCAAAGTTCAGTTATTAGTAAGGAATAAGCAGAGGCAGCAGTCTAGCCTTTGAGAGTTCAACTCTGGACCTAAATGGACCCAAGTTCAAAACCTGATTCTGCCACTTTCTACCTTTGGGCCTTGAACAAAGTTTTAAATACCTCTCTGGGCCTCTGTGCTGGCACTTTATAGGTTGCTATGGGAATAACTGAGATAATGAATATAAAGGGGCACAGTGCCTGGTAAGCACTCAAGAAATGTTCTCAAAAATTATACGTTATAGCCCCAAAGTAACCAAAGGTTTACGTAAAAATATAAATAATAGGCACATCCCTAGTAATGCTCGTTACATCACCATCTTGCTCACTCATATTTTTATATGCACCTCTGAGTGAAAAAAATTCACTGAGTCCTATCAGCAGGGATGTGCAATAGTATTATTATTGCTATTTATTATTATTGTTATGCCTACAACACCTGGTCTTCCTAGGTAGTCTCCCTTCCAAGTACTAACCAGGCCCGACCCTGCTTAGCTTCTGAGATCAGCCAGGATCAGGCTTATTTAGGGTAGCATGGCCATAGATTCAATAGTCTTTTTAAAGTTAGATATTACAATAGGCTGTAGCCCCTCTAAATTAGCCATTAAAACCTGCCTTGTGTTGGTGCTGCTTTGGGGAGATCAACATAAAGGGGAGCATGTTCTGTACCAGTGAGAGGCCAGCAGCTGCTAGAGCAAGAACACAGCTTAGAAGCAAGCAGAGACTGTCTTGAATGTTTCAGAGCCACTGTGGAAAGTGCTGGGCCTACTGTGCTCAGAAACCTAGGACACACCCTAAGTCCTCTCTCACATCCTACATCCAATTGATCAACACATCCTGGTGGCTTCATTTAACTTTTAAGGGAAAGAGAATTCCTGAGGAGGGTAAGAAGGCCTGAGAACACCAGACTGCCAAATCCAAGTGGTACCATGGTAGTCTGGGTATCTAGTGCCACCCAGCAGTGTGCAAATTGGGTAGCACCAGGCCCAGAGACAAAGGGCACAGGAGAGGGGTGGGGGCTCACCCTGGATGGTCCTTTTGAAGAAGGCTTTGCAGGCCTCGCAGGATGCCACACCATAGTGGTAGCCGGAGGCCACGTCCCCACAGACCAGGCAGAGGCGTTTGGGCAGGGAGCTGAGCACCAGCTTCCCACCACCCTGTTCACCAGGCCCAGCCCCCTCCCCATCCTCCTCTTCCTTGTGGCCTGGGAGGTGGCGAGTGGGAGCTGGGCCAGGGGCCAGGGCCACAGAAGGCTCGGTCTCAGTCTCCGAGGAACCCTTTGGGCTGTCGGGGCTGGCTGGCTCTGCCTTGATGTAGAGAGGCTCAATGCCCACCACCTGGCTGGACATGGCGCTGGTCACCTGTGGGAAGAGACCTGTCGGGTCAAAGGAAGGCGCTAGTTTGGGGGATGGAGAGATACCCTGCCACCCTGGTTGCCCAACCCCAGGCCTAGGGCCAGGGAGTGGGAGGAAGAACAGAGTTCAAGGAAGAGCTGCCTTGAAGAGAGCCCCCCAGCTGTTGCCATGGGAACAGAGTCTCCAGAGCCTCCAGAGCCTCCAGAGCCTCCAGGGCCAGTAACTGACAGCAAGTCTCCCACTTGGGAACTTGCAGGAGGCTTGGAAACCCCCTATTCCCACCCAGGCCAGGAAGCAGGGTAACCTTGGCCCCAGGCGACCTTCAACCCCACCTGCAATCCCCAGCTAGAAGCAGGATACCTCTCAATTTTCTCCAGATGTTAGGGACCTCAGTGATCTCCCCGTCACCTGGATATCTTCCATTCAAGAGAACAGGGCACACAAACCCAAGGGCAGTTTAAGTGCTCACACATGTGCGTTCACACCCTCACACACTCCCACATGCTCACACGTGCTCATTCTCACACATGGCCCTTCCCAAGCCCAGTTCTCACTCATTCTCTGATATGCCTTTGTACACTCCTCCCCAAGTTCATACCCCATAACCAAGTCACAACTCAAGACTCATAATCACACACACTCACAAACATTCTTTCACTCTCATCATGCCCCAAAGCTCACATATACTGGTGTGGAAACATTCAGAGCTTTCACACCTGACACACGGCCCCCTCCTGCTCCAACAAGCTCAATCCCAGGCACACTGACAGACGCGACTCCACCTCCTTGCACACCCCCACTCCACCCGCCAACCATTCACTCTTACACTCAGGCTGCCGCAGAGTCCTCCACCTCCGGGGCGCCCCGCCCCCCCCAACCTGCGCACACCTACGGGAAGTTGCCTAAAGTTGCTGAGCCCCCCTCCCCCTCCGCCCGCGGGAGACCTCTATCAGGTTATCAGGAAGTAAATGGGGAGTGCCAAGAAGGAGGAAGTTCTCCCCTACCGGTGTGATGACCTTTGACCCAGAGAGGAGGGTAGCCCAAGGCCCCTTCGAGCGCCCCCACGTGGTCTTCAAAGCCCCTTCCTCAACAGGGTACCCTCCCCATATTCCACCCCGGCCCGCCCCTGGGACTTCAGCATGCTCCAGGTACCAAACTGAACCCTGCCCTAGGACTGGATCCGAGGCCCAAACCCAACCCTGGACGGGACTTGCAGCCCCCGCCAGAGCCTGTCCTTGCCCCAGGCTGGCACACTAAGACCTGGACGCTGGATCCTGCCCGACCCTGACCTCGCCTGGGTCTCAACCGGCTCCCGACCATGACCCGGGCTGGGCCGATTCCGGAGCCAGACACAGCCTGGAGCCCGCCTCCCTGCCGCGCTCGCACATGGCCCCCGAGCCCCGCCCGCCCACTCCCCCAGCGGCGCTCCCCTCCGCCCCCACACCTGGGGCTCCGGCAGGGCGGGCGGGCAGGCATGGGGGCCGAGCGGCCCGGAGCGCCGGGGTAAGCCGGGGGCCACTGGCAGCCCCTCCTCCGCCGCCTCCTCGGGCCGCGCCGTCCAGCCGCGCCGCGTCCCCTCACTCGGCGGCGCCGCCGGCGGCTTGTAGGACACAAAAGGACATCGCGGCCGCTTCCTACTCCGCTTCCTCCAGCTGACAGCGGGGGCGGGGCCGGCCGTGCGCATGCAAAGCAGGGGGCGGGGCCCGGCGCCCTATGCTCATCAGACAAGTGGGACAGGCAGCGCCTGCGTGCCGGGACGAGTTGGGGCGGAGCAGGCGAAGCCAGCGGGCGGACCCTCACGGAGGTCCTGCCCCGCTGTCGCGAACCACCGCGGCGCACTTGCGTACGCAGCCCCTGAGGGGGCGTGATCAAAGAAGACGCAGAGAAGTTCCGGGAGGGGGTGTGGCCAAGGACGCTCTTACGTAATGGAGGCGGGGCGCGTTGTGCGCTAGAGGAATGGATGAAGTCTGCCAGTGGTCGCAGCTGCGGGACTGGGAGACAACATACATATGTAAATGAGAGGGCTGGACGGGCCGAGAAGCTAGTGTATCTGCATATGCATGAGGGGCGGAGCCTAGCATGCCAAGCTTGAGGGCAAGCGCTGCCCCTTCCCCTTATCCTCCTTTCCCCAAGATAGCTCCATCGGGGCAATTGGACCGCAGACCCAATACCCCTACAAAGCTGCGCAACCCTGGATGGGAGTAGCAGACCTAAAACATGGAAGAAGTCCTGGATTTCGAGTCCCGGGAAGACAGAGTCGATAGGGCCTGAACGGAGAACGCTCAAGGTCACTGCGGTGACCGAGTGAAGGTCATGGGGAAAGGCGGGGCCGCGTGCGTCCGCCTCACGCGGGCAGCCACGCACTGACTCACGGACCACGCACAGACTCTTTTATTCTTTAGGGTTCAAATTCCATGTGGACAGGGTCGGGTTTGGGTCTGGGGGCAGGACAGGGACCCGGGTTAAAGTCGGGCAGTCACTCGAGCCTGAAGGAGGTGTTTTCAGTACACTGAGACGTGCAACCTCTTGTTCCGGCGTCTCTTGAGCCCCTCGATGTATCGCTGCAGCTGCTTGGTCAGGAAGTGATCCCTGCCGATCTCTGACCGGTAGCCTGAAGAGAGAGCTCCACTCAGGGCAGTTAGCAAGGACATGGCCTCTCCAGCGGCAGATGCCGTATGTGTGGTTTGAGGAACTGAGGGTAACTTGGGTTGGCAGGTGCTCTGGGCGCTCTGCTGTTAGTTTGGGGAACTTTGGATCTCCAAGGTTCTGGGCCCTGCTGGTTTTGTTTGTTTCAAGTCATAGACCTGTGCTCCAAATAGATGGGGGATGCAAGCAGGATGGGGTATTGGGGAGGATGAATGAGAGCAAGGTTAGAGAAGACATTGCAGGCCTGAAATAGGACAGTGGCAGCAGGCAGCTTTTTAGCTGTCTGCAGACCACCCACCCTAAGCTATTAGCCAGCTGGCCCCTTTATATCATATGCAGAGCAAACCAGGGGAAGTTTACCCAAATAACCTACTATCCAAAGGCTCTTTGCATTACCTAGGGAGGGGGCAAAGGCCACACAAAAGCTGTCATCCCCATTGGGCAAGTAAAGAAATCGCCTTAGAAAAGCTACATCAGCTAGAGAATGACTGCACTAAGGCTGGAGCCCAGGCCCCTTGCAATCACCCCATGATCTCCCAACTGGGTCTCTCTGCACCCAGTCCCCAACTTTTCTTTTCTTTTTTTTTTTTTTTGGACTCCTGGAATATTTGTGGGTGGTAAGAGAATGTGACAAGACAGATACATCCTGAAACCCCAGTCCCAGGGACCCAAGCCTTGCAAAATTCCCCGAGGTCTCTTGTGGGAGCTGGGCTCACTCTTTAGGGCTTTGGTGAGGATTTCCAGAGCTTCATTTTCCATGAGTTCCGTCAGGGGCAATGGCAGCTGGAGAGGCAGCAAGAGGCTCAGATGTTCCAATGGACCCCAGCTCTGCCCACAGCCGAAGTGCCCCACCTGCTGCCTTTCCCCCCAAGACTCCCAACCAACCTGTCTGCTTCTCCACCCTACAAACCACCCTCACCCCTTCACCCTTGCAACCCCAACTTGTCCATCCCCCACCCCAATAAAATCTCATCTCCCTGGGTGCTTCCAACCCTGTTCTGCTGCTCCACCCAGTAGGCTCGATGATGGGGTATGTGCTTCAAGATATTGAGTGATGGCATTGAGGAAGATATTTCTGGGAGAAGAGAAAAGAGAGATTAGTCAACTGCTGACTGCTGGGTCTTCCTGGGAGCAGAGGAGATGTATGGGGTGGCATCTGGTGGGATGGAGTGACCCTCAGAGAACAACTCCAGATGGCACTTTAGTGAGAAACAATATGGGAGTGGTTTACAACCTGGGGTTTTACTGTCTCACCCACCAAGGCCAGTTCTGACTACCACACTGTGTGAGACTTAGGGCCAGTAAACAAACTTTCTGACCCTCAAGTTCTTCATCTGTAAAATGGAGTCATAAGAATGGGCCCTTATAGAGGTCGTTAAGTTAAAAGGTGAGCATGCAAGAGAAGCCCAGTGCCTGGCACACAATAAGCGCTCGACGAATCGCAGTTTTTGTCCAGTTAGCGATTTCAAGTACCTGATAAAGGGTTGGGGGGAAGAGGGGAAAGGGGGAGGAAATCCCAAACAGTGCCCAACATGCAGTAGGTACTTAAAAATTGTAAACAATGACTAAATGAATGACAGGCACCTCCTCAACCAAAACAAATCCACCGACAATGAATTAACTCTCTTCTCTCAACTATCTTGGTGATTCCATTAAAAGCACTGTCCTACCCGGCGCCACCTTTGCGCATTTTTGTGAGTGCCTCTCCCTGGTCTGGCATGCACCTGCCACAAATCTTGTATGATGCCTGTCCGGTAGGGGGCGCTCCAAGAATGGTTGACAAAGCGAGAAAAATTAGTGCTGGCGCCCCTCCCAGGGAATACTAGAAATTTAGATTCTCAGCTTCCCCCCCCACCCCCCCCACCCCCCGTTTAACACCAACAGAAATTGAGGCCCTGTGGGCGCCCCTAACCCAATGAGGCCACACTGACCCAGCTCGGTCCTGGAATCGTCGTCTTCCTCTTCTAAATGGCTTTCCAGAGAGCCTATGGTGTGCAGCTCCAGCCCCAACAACGTGTCGTCTCCCGTTTCCTCTGGCTTTAAGTCAACATCGGCTTCACCGTTAACCCATTCTTTCCAGCCTCCGTCTGAGCTGAAGCCGGCCTTCTGGTTGTACCACTCGTCAGTCTTGCTGCCTAAGATGCTGCTGCCGTCCAGTTCGGAGTCCTCGGAGACAATAGTCTGCTGCGCGTTCAGCTTCGGCTGCGACAGTGTGGCCATGGACCACAGATTCCGAATGTCGCTATGCGATTCCGACTTCGACGAGTCATGGCAGCCCGAAGACTTGGGCAACTCCTGTGGGCCACATACAACGAGGGAAGCCAAGGGTCGCAGGGAGTTAGTTGGGAAGGGGAGGGAGAGCAGCCTGGAAGCGGGGTTCCTGAGCCCAGCCAGGCCAGGACTCCACTCCGGTAAGGGAGTGGGCACTGTTGGGAGCTGCCTGGAGTGAGTGAGAGGATAGCTAGAGGCCCATGTTGGATGAATGTGGGGGGCTGAAAGAATGAGGGACCCAAGGAGAGTTCTTACTTTGAAAGTATCTTCCTCCATGGTTCTGTCCCAACGGACCCAGTCGCCACAGCCACAGGCCTCGGGCGCGGAAGGGGTGGGTCACGCTCCAGAACGGGGGAGGGGCAGGGTCCCGTTCCAGAATGGCGATGGGGTCTCAGGAGGGAAGAGTTCAAGCTATAGCCCTCCACACTAGATATCATTATTTCTCCCCTATCCTCCTGCCCAGGAGCTATGCTGGGGTTACAGCCCATTTTAGCAGATTCCTCTGCGGGACCCTACCCGATAGGCTCCAAGCAGATGCGGGGTCCGACATGGGTGCAGAGGAGGTCACGGGAAGCCTGACTTGCCCAGAGGTGACCCGGCACAAGCACTCCCCGACCCCTCCTCGCGTCCCCGGAGCGCGCACGCCCGCAGCGATAGATTTTTTCATTTATTGATGCAGGCTTTGAGGCACAGTGTGAGGTGCTGTGAGGGACAGGCCCAGCCCGGACAGCGAAACATAAAGCCTTGGGGGTCTGGAAATGGATGAAGTAAGGAAAGGGCCAGGAGCCGGGGTGGCAGTCAAGCACCCCGCAGCCTGCTCCTCAGGCTCGTCGTGGGGAAAGAGGGCTCTTTGGTCAAACAAGCAAAGCATGCCGGGGAGAGAGCAAGAATGAAGCCGTCTGAGAGGCCGGGGCCGGGGCGGGAGGGGGCGTCCTGTCCCCTACACGGACACGCCTTTGTCCCGGGGGCGCCCTGGGCCCCGGGGACGCTCAGCCTTCCTGGCAGGGTTGGGGGTGCGGCGGCGACCCCGTGGCGCGCGGGGCAGCGCGCAGCCGCGCTCGCTCTGAGTGTCCGAGGACTCGTCGATGAAAGCCAGGTTCTCGCTGGGGTAATCCAGAGCGGAGGCCGTGGGCGGGGAGGGCGGCTGGGCCTTCTCGGGGGGCGCAGGGGATGGGGGCTTGCTGGTGGGCCGCGCTGAGCTCGGCGGTGGAGGCAGGAGTGGACGCTCCTTCTCCGGCGGCGGTGGTACCATGGGCGCGCCTCTCTGGGTCACCCGCGCGGTCACCGTGCCGGTCCAGCTGGCGGCCTGAGCTGTGAAGCCGCCCATCTGTGCGGGAGGAAAGGCAGTCCTCGACCGGCTTTGCAGCCCCGGGTGCCTGCCCTTTGCCACTCACGCATAGCGTCTCTTTTCCTCTAGTCCTGCCTCGGCGCGCCCGAGGAGGGAAAGCCTCACCATCCAGCCGCACGCTGTCCCCTCAGCCTCCCCTCCTCCATCGCACCAAAGCGCCCTCTTCTCCCAGAGCTTTTCTAGAAAACCCGTTTTATTTCAGCTGTCCCTCCCATGTTCCCAGACACCTTTGCGCCTCCATCCCGTTCATCCGCTGGGCGCGGAGAATGGGGTGACAAAATAAAGGTCGCCCGATTAAATTAGAATTTCAAATAAACAAATACAATCTTAGTGTAAGTATGTTCCATGCAATATATGGTATGTGCTTACACTAAAACATTTTGTGATGTTTATCTGAAATTCACATTTAAATGGGCTTCCTGCGTTTTTATTTGGTAAGTCTGGCAACCCTATCCATAGAGCAGAGTTAAAATCACCTGCAAACCTGTCTGAGTTTATCCTTCTGTCCCCAGGCCACACTGGGACTCATTCAGTCCCTGCCTGGAGGAGCCCCCCACTCTGGAAGGGAGGCGGGCTGGCCTAGCGGCTGCTAGGGCACAACACCATGGCGCAGGCGCGGTGCCGACCCAGGGACGCCTACCTCTGCCCGCGTGCGGCGGGACACTACTCGCAGCCAGTTCCCGATGGTGGTGAGCACTGAGGCGAAGTAGGCCAGGCCGAGCAGGATCCAGAACCACACCAGCGGCTGGTAGGCTGCAGAGTTCTGGCTGGGGCTGGCGCCTGGGATACCACCGGGGAGGGCAGAAAGAAGTTGATTGTGGGACAGGTGCTGAGCCGCTGTTTCGCTGCCCCGCTTTCCCTGCTCATTGAGAGGATCCGCCCTCCCCAGGGCACTGAGTGTGTGTGTGAATGCATGC
Source organism: Macroglossus sobrinus (assembly GCA_004027375.1). Taxonomy (NCBI): domain Eukaryota; kingdom Metazoa; phylum Chordata; class Mammalia; order Chiroptera; family Pteropodidae; genus Macroglossus; species Macroglossus sobrinus. The sequence goes on along the minus strand of PVKZ01002251.1, from coordinate 153,645 downwards.
AAGATGAGTGTGCAGGACTCATCCATAACAGTGAGAGTGCTCACGTGCAAAAATGTGAGCATGTGTGACAGGTGCATCCTATACATGTGAACATGCACGGAGGTGTAGGCATGCAAGAATGTAAGTGTCCATGAGGTGTTGCATCCGTGCAAAAATGTGAGGGTGCATTCGGTGAGCGAATGTAGGGGCTGGAGCGATCCCGTGTGAGCGCACAACACGCCACGTGGAATTTGGAGGGAGAAGCAAGAGTACAGAGCCCCCTGGACAGGAATAAAGTGGGGAAGCGCAGCACAAGAAAGGTGGCCTCACCGGCCACATAGTCCCCGAACCCCACCGTGGTGAGCGTCACTACGACGAAGTAGATGGCCTCAAGCTTGCTCCAGCCCTCCACATAGCAGAACACGAATGTGGGGGTGAGGACAAAGAGCAGGCAGCCGACCAGCAGGAAGAGCACCGCGGACAGAACTCGCACCAGCTCCGGAGGCACGTGCCACTTCTGCAGGGAGGGGCAGTAGGCAGGACCCAGGAGTCGCCAACACCTCCATTCTCACACCCCACACCCGCTCCTCTGGGAACCTGCGGGGTAGGCTCCTGGGATCTCAGGGCCCCGCGTTCACATGCGGAAAAGGGGACGTAGGAAAGGATATCCCAAACCCAACACAAGGGCACGGAACTGCTCACCAGAAAGATGGCTTCGATGTGACCGATGCCGCGGCGCAGGGAGGAGCCCAGACGGTCCCCAACCCCTGCCAGCAGGATCCCGAACAGAGGGATCCCCACCAGTGCATAAAAGATGCAGAAGAGGCGCCCGGCATCTGTGCGCAGAGCAGCATTGCCATAGCCTGGGCAAAGGGGCCGTGCAGGAGGTCTAGGGGCTGCCTGGCACCCCCTACCTCCCCCTGCCTCTTCCCCAGTGAGAAAGCCCAGGCCCTGTTGCCCCGCTCCACATGCCCAGTCCCCTCCCGCACCGATGGTGGTGATGATGGTGCCTGAGAAAAAGAAGGCGCTGCCCAGGTCCCAGACTGAGTAGTTGCTGTGACTGGTTGAGTTGATGTCAGGGTTCGCACCCCCTCCCAAGGCATCAGCCACTTCCTGCAGGACAAGGCGCAGAGGGAGGAACCTCAGTCCTTCCCTCCTGTCCTGGACCACCCCCTGGCCCTCCAGTCTTTAGAGTGGTTCCCTTCCCATCCTTCCCAGCTCTTCCCTTCCCTCTGGTCTCCTTGAAGGCAGTCCCCTAGAGCAGACATTGCAAATTGGGTGAACAAACTTCATTTGACCTCCACATTGTTTTAGAAACATCTGAGTTATCTGCCCCCTAATTTCACACAACGGATTTCCAATTTTATAGTGTTCAGGAATACAGACTCTGAGACCAGCCTGCCCGGGTTCAAATCTTGGTGCTATATGACCTGGAGCAAGCTAACTCTCCATGCCTCGATTTCAGCATCTACCAAGTGGAGATGATAATGAAACCTACCATATAGAATTGTCATGAAGAGTTAACGCAGCGTCTGTTCATTAAAATAGTCATCACATAGGGATCATGCCCACTGATTTCTAGCTTTCCACAGACCCTACCACTCCCAATGGCCCTATGGAAGCTGAATCTGAGCCCTTTTCTTAGAAAATCTGATGAAAATTAGGGACCCTCCCTAATTGTACATTCAATTTTAGGAGGTTCATGGACACACAAACCCCTGCCCAGCCTGCTGAAGTCTGGTTCTACATGGCTGGTGCTCAATAAATATGATGAATGAAACGGCCACGTGTCTAACCCTCTTGCCAGCCTGCAGGAACCCTGGGGCAGGGTCTGTGTTTTGAGAGCACCTGCCCTAAGTAATAGAGGTCAGAGCACAGTGAAGAGGGCCCCTTCCCCAAGGAGCACAAAGCCAAGACACAAAAGTAGTGGGGGAGATCATAAACTAAGTCTCTCTCTGCAGTCTGCATTAGCAAGACCCTTTGCAAATTAATTGTCCTCAAGTGACTGCCCCCAAATCCTCCATAGCTAACCTGCTATCTGCAGAGTGGAATCCAAACTCCCTAGCCCAGAATTTAAATCCCTTTCAATCTGGTCCCAACTTCCCCTTCCTCAGTCTTCTCTCCTGAGACTCCCGTTTGGGAACCCAAGGTACGGTGACCTTCTCCCCAGATCTCTGAGATGATCTCATTTCCTGTAATAATAATTTTTAAATAAAGCCAAGAAGTGAAATGCATGATTAAAGGTGATTTAATTTTTATTTTGCAACCCTTTTCCAGCAAATTCACTACTTAGGAGGAAAAAAATCCTCTGTCATCCTGTGTGTTCTAATTTTTGCTTCAAATGACTAGGCATCTGCTAAATCCAAGTTCTGTAAAAACACTCTGAGCTTTCCGGCTTCCACGCCTTTGCCCATGCTGTTCCTCTGCCTGCACTCCCTTGCAACCCAATCACACATCTCTAAATGCTACTCATCTCACCTGCCTCATTTCAAGTACCAGCTCTTCCCAAAGGCCCCTGGCATCTCCCTCCTTGCCCCACCCTCGCTCCTAGCCCAGGGCCCAGTACACAACAGGTGGTTAACAAAATAGGAAGTAAGGAAAGCTCCTTTTCCACTGAATTCTAAAATTATCTGTCCTTGAATCTGTCCCCTAGTCCACATGTGACTTCTTCTAGAGCAGGGCCTGCATCTGTTCCACCCTGATGTCAAGTTCCCTGCTCAACCTACGGTGTATAGTAAGTACCTAGCATACAGTAGGTGCATAATTGCTTCACGACTGACTAATTGTGAAAGCGAAATAGAGCAGCTGTTGCCCATCATTCTGGGTTCTGCCTTTTTTTTTTTCCTTTTTATACAGAAATAAAAGCAATTCCATTATGAAGATAAAATAGGTCAGATTCCCTCCCGCTTTCTGCCCAGTGGTGTGGCCAGACACACTCTCCTGCCCAGGCCTTTTGGAGCCTTGCTTGGCATTCTAGAAATGTCAGAGACATTGTCAGGCTGCCCTCCGTCCTGGTACCACCCCACCCTCATCTCCGCTCTGGGTCCTGTCACATTGGGAATCAGCTGGAACATGGAGGCCTCCATGTCGATGGCCCATCCCTCCAAAGAAACAGGCGGAAAAAGAGGGTACTCTTTACTAAAGTAATAAACATTCATTTATTAAAGTTAAATCTTAGGTTTTTAATATGATAGTGACCCAGAAATCAGAGAAAACCACAGAAGTGTTGCCTAACAGTACCCCCAGAAGATTGAAGCCCAACATTTTCTTTACTCATGGGACCAAAGCTGCCCCTGTTCCTGATTTGCCCTCCCTCTAGCCTCCGTGTCATAAGCATGCTTAACTTGGCATCCATGGTGGCATGGACAGGCATAGGGAAGCCTGGAAGCCCCCAAAATCGCCTGTGCATGTTTATATGTGTCCTTTTCTGGGGGAAAGGGGGAGTGTTCAGTGTTCTTGGGCTTCTAAGAAGTATAGGAACCAGTGTGGGGTTGCCAGATTTAGCAAATAAAAATATTGCATGGGACATATCTATATTTAAAACCTATTTGTTGTTTATCTGAAATTCATATTCAACTGATATCCTGGATTTTATCTGAAAACCCTAGACCTGTGAAAATATAACATATCTCATGTGCTACAGCCATTCATTCATGTCTTCCTTCAATCCTTCCTTCCTTCAACCACCCTCACATGCTGAAGGAGACCTTCCAGGGGCATGGTCCAATGCCAGGCACAGCCAAGAAAACAAGTGCCCCCATGGCCGCCATATTGAAAACACAGAGACCTGGATCCCAGTCTCTGCCCTGCACCCTCCAGCTGCACCCAGCCCTCAGGGGTTTGGGGTCTGGAAGCAGCACCCCAGCACATGGCCCCACTGGCATGCAGCTAGTACCAGGGGGTCACGGGTGACTGCTGAAGGGGCTCTCGCCCACGCACCTTGATGAAGAGCCCCAGGTCCTGGTCGCTCACACATGGATGGAGCCTCAGGAATTTCTCCCGGACCTCCCCTAGCTCCCTCTGGGCCTGCTGCTCGAAGGGCTGCTCCAGCGCCCGGAACACCAGGGCACCAGACACCAAGTAGAGCAGGACCAGTGCCAGCAGAGCCAGCAGTGTGGTGCTGCGCATGGCGCGCCCAGGGGCCCGGCCAGTTCCACCGCCCTCCTGGGGAGGCCGAGCAGGAGGCTCCTGGGGGGCTGCGGTCACTGTGGGCAAAACCAGGGAGGCTTGGATCAGTAACCTGGCCTGATACCTCTACACCCTCCTCCAACCCCTACACGCCCCAAAGTCCTCGGAGCCCCCAGCCCTACTGCCCCACAGATGTCATCTCATATCCCTCTGGCTGGACACTTGGGACCAGAACACACCCAGTCCTCCCCCCAACTTCGGTCCTCCCCCTTACCTCCACAGCCCGGCCCTCAGCCCCTGTCCGGGGACTCCAGGGTGCAAGAAGAGAAGAGGGCACCGGGAAGGGAAAGGAAGGAGGGTGGAAGAGGGAGAGACTGAGCCTTCTCCGGGAAAGGCAGGGCGAGCGAGGACACGCCGGGAGCCTGGCTGGGCCGTGGGGGAACCAGTCTCAAAGGAGGAGGCTGAGCGGGCGCGGGTTCTCAAAAGGAAAGCGGGAGGAGAGGCCGGACTGCACAGGGCGGGGACCTGGATGCCGGGTCCCGGTTCGTCCACTGCTGCTGCGGCAGCATCTTCGCGATATCACCCTCCCCTCCAGCCTCTCCCTGCAACGCTGCTAGCCGCGATGGGCCGGCGGGGGAGACTTCAGGGTCCCCCAGAGACCCGCCGGGCTTTCGAGGAACCCAGGGGCGGGACCGGGTCGCTGCGCAGAGGCGAGGCGAGGCATAGCCGGGATTGGGAGCAGGAGGAGAGGGAGAGTGCTGAGTTCCGGGAAGGTGCGGGGCGGGAGCAACAAGGGCCGGACCAGCGCAGCATCCCCTGGGACAGCTGTCAGCCCCCGGGACAGTGGGGGCGGCGCCCACGCGCACACGCGCCGCACAAAGCTCCGCGCGCCCACGCTCCTCCCTGCGGGGCCAGCCGCGGGGTTGCTCAGGCTGCATGCCAACGCTCCACCTGCACTCTCCCCAGACTCACGGGCACACCCGGACCCCCAGGGGCAGGTGGGCCAGGCCGCGGCACCCCAAATGTCCTCGCACACGTGTGCACACGCTCGCATACGCACACCCAGACCGCGGGGCCGCAGCGCAGCGCCCGCCGCCCAGACACACTGCACACTCGCCGCTCGTTCCTCCTGCCTCCCGCCTTACGCCGACGCCTCGGAGCGTGACGGAAGGCAGGACGCACGGCCGCACAATTCCCGGGGGCGCCCACGAGAGGGAGGTGGCGCCCCGCCCGGAAGGTCGCCCACGGCACGCCCCGCCCGGCGGTCCTATCCGCACTCCTTCCCGTGCCCATCCGCCCCGCACTCACTGTTGGCCCCGCTGCGGCTGAGGCTGCGGCTGCGGCTGTGGCCCGGGCTCCAGCGCGGCCCCGCCGGTGCCGGCTGGGCCGCGGAGGCGGCGGCGGCTGCAGGGGCGGAGCGGGCGGCCTCCGAGGCTGGGACCCCCCTCCCGCCGCCAGAAGCCCCCCTCCTCCCGCGTTTAACCCCTCCAGTGCCGCGTTCCCTCCGGGCTGCGCCCTCGCCGCCGGCGCCGCCCCCTGCAGCCCCTAACCTGCGGCCGCTCAGTGCCCTAATCCCGGCCCGGTCCAGGAGGTGAGTGGCAGAGGAGCCCAAGAGGAGTTTGTCGCTGGAGTCTCAGATCAGAGCCCCGGCACTGCCCCTTCAGCCAGCCGGTGTGCCAGGGGCACAGCCCGGGGCTGGACATCCATCAGGCTCACCTCTCTGGACAGGCGCCACGCTAACCTCCCAGGCCCACTGTCAGATCTGAAGGGCCATCAACTGCCCGCCCCTGGGGACAGCCTGGCCCTAGGGCTCAACATTTAGGAGGGAGTCGATTCCATCAGACAAAGGGTGAAGGATCCACTAAGGCAAGCTGGCGTTGGCCCGTGTGGGGTGGGGCCCAGTTGTGGGAAGTTATGCTGAGCCACCTCCTGTCTCTGCTCCTGTGTCCCCATCCCTTAGTCCTCACCATGCCCATCCCAGCAAGGAACTGATGCCAGCCCTCCCTCCACCACCGTCTGAACAGCCAGGGCCCTGGCAGGTCCTGGAACTCCAACCCATTCATTGTTGCTCTTAACCACTTTACAACCCCCATCTCTCCAAGACCCTGCTTTTGCCTGGGATCCTCCGCCCTCGAGGTGGGTGGCAGAAGCGTGGACTCTGAGGCTGACCACCCCCTACCAGTAGGCGGCCTAGACCAGTTCCCAAAATGGAGCCTGCCAGTCCCTACTTGTAGAAATGGGATGTTAATTCTCGCCTCGGAGTGCTGTTCTGAGCATTAAAGAGGTCGGTATTTCTAAATGCTCTATTGTGTGTGTAGAGCACACACAACAAAGTGCTCTACAAATGTTAGCAATTTTCCTTTTAACAAAAAGTGATTGTCCGGCTTCTAGCCGATTCTCTCATTCTCAGATGCACTTTCCGGAAGTCCTTGAAGGCCTGGTTCCCAGGATAGTCCCAAGTGAAAGGTTTCAAGACAGGCTTAGTGCTAGGCCCCAGGGACTCCAAGGAGCTGGGATGGCCAGGTCCGTGTGCAGGAGACAGGCTGTCTGATAAATAACTGCCAGCCAAGAGACAAATCTAGGGCTGTGGCCGCAGAGGGCAGTGACTGTGCCATTAGAAGCATCCAGAGAAGTGGGCTCAGGACAACCAGGCAGACTGTGTGGGGACAGCCCCCCAGCCCGCCCCGCCCAGCCAAATCCATACCTGGTAGGGTGATGGGGGTTGCTAAGTCATGGGCCAACTCCTCTGCAGGCCTGAACTAACACCTGGACCTGAAGGCCAGGTTGGATGTGATGACAAGGAAGCAGGGTCTCCAGAAATCCCAGTCCACTAGAGGGTGACAAGCCACATAGTTACAGTGCAACAAGACCCAGGAGGTACCCTGACCCTGAGAGGGAAGGCTTCCTACAGGAGGTGACATTTGAAGTAGGCCTTAAAGAAAGTAGGAATTATTCAAGTAGGGAGGAGATGAGTGGGAGCAGGGCTCTAGTGGTCTCCCTTCCCCTCAGCCTGCAGGTTGTTCCCTCTCCCTGCCCACCTGCCTGGGGGGAGGTAAGTGGCCACTGAAGCCTGGCGGCCCCCTTCAATGGCCAGTGTCTGATCAGCCTTCAGCCAAACAGGTGATGAGCCGAGGAGCACAGATAACTGACAGACGGTGGACGGCCATGGGGCACAGACACTGTTTATTGAGTGGCAGGTGCAGGAGAGGTAGCTGGCTCCAGCGTAGAAGCAGAGGCAGCAGGTCATGCCAGGGTGCTGTGGGCATCTGGCAGCCAGGGCCATGTCCCCCATCCTAAGGGACAGCACAAACTCACTACAATAGAAGTAGCAAGGAGCCGGCCGGGGGAGGAGGCAGCCACAGCCCCCAGGATCCTGGGCAAGAAGCAGCAGATGAAATTGGCACAGGGGCCTAGGTGAGAGGGATTGGGGTCTGGGTGTTCCAGGGAGAAATGGAGAAGGATCACGTCTGTGGGGTGGAATAAAGACTGTGGTGGTGGCTGCCTGGTCCCAGCACCTGGGAGAAGAGCAGAGGGGTGGTCCGCGTCTGGCTGCCCCCACACCAGCCTGGCTCCCGCCCGATGGCGCCGTACCAGCTGCCAGAGCTTAGGCTGCCCGACATGCTGCAGGCAGAGAAACGGGGTCAGTCCCAAGGCAGTGACCAGCGCCATAGTCACAAGAGTTGGGGGAGGAAAGAGGCTTAGAACAGAGCCCAGGGACCCGGGCTTCTAGGACCCAGGGCTTGAGCCCTGCAGACTGTGGCAAACTGCATCCTCAGGGCAAGAGGTGGACATCAGAGGGGGCCCCCACCTAGTACAGACACAAAGGCTACCACAGGGGCTGGGTGACAAGACCGGGCTCTAGGTCCCCATGGCTCCATGGAGCAAGCCAGGTCTTGAGGTGAGGCTGGGGCTCCTACCTGGTGCTCTCGCCCCGGCCATGCTCCCAGGAGCAGCTCTCTTCTTCACAGTGCCCAGCCCGGTCGAAGAAGTAGGAACGGGAACCAAAGACCTGCCCATTGAGGATGCGGCTGGTGCTCTGGGGGAGTAAGCCGCCGTTGTTGCTCTCTCCTGCCGCCTACTGACCTCCCCCAACCCACCCAGGCCCCAGCCCGCGGAGTCCCAGTGCCACGCCTCTCCACTGGCCCTCACCAGGTCCTGCGGAGGCCGGTGCACTCGGAAGAAGCCCACCAGCAGGGTGGTGGGCAGCAGCTCCCACACGAAGAGGATGAGGCCAAACACCAGGTAGCCTTTGTTCCCCAGGTCATTCACCAGGTCCGCCTGTGGGAAAGCAGGGGCTTGTGTCAATCTGCCACTGTGCCAGTGGGACACCATGCCAGGGCCCAGGCCAGCTGGGGACCAGGAACCATGGCTACTAAAGAGGTGGCAGATGTGCCAAATGCCCACCTGGTCAGAGACGTTGTACCAGTCGTAATCGAAGGCATCGAGCCGGCTCCGGGGGGCCAAAGCCAGGGCCGCCAGGTTGTAGCAGGCCCGACTGGCATAGAGCAGGACCATGGCACCACCCATCGCAGCCGCCTGGCACACACTGGTCCCCTGGCACGGATGACAACAGGGGACCCTCAGGGAGGAGAGGCTCCAGCTTCCCATCTACCCTGAAGAGCAACACCCAAAGATCCCACAGGACACCAAGCATCAGGGCTTGTGACCCTACCTTGGCCTCCAGGTAGATGCTCGTGGAGGGGGCCCGCCGGGCAACAAGGCAGAGGCAGGCAGCAAGAGAGAGTGCGCAGATAACAAAGAGAGAGTCGCTCACCAGGACACGCACCAGCAGGAGGGCCCAGGGCTGTGCCCGGCGCCGGCGAGACAGCACAGCACACAGCACATTCACCAGCAGAAAGAGCAGCGAGGCCCCCACAAAGGCCCCTCGGACGGCCAGCCTGCAGCCCACAGCAGAGTCAGCCCCTGTCTGCAGCCCTTAGTGCTCACCCACCACCCAACCTTCCCCAGGAGACCCCGGTGTCAATCAGAACCTCAGGTCCTCCAGTTTTACAAATGGGGAAACTGAGGGCCAAGGGGGTCAGAGGTGACTGACAGCTGTGGTCCGTTGGAAGGAGCACTAGCTTGGGAATCAGAAATCTGGGTTTAAGCCTTGGCTCAGCCTCCAGCAGGTCTATAACCTTGAACATGTTGCTTTCCTTTCCTGGGCCTCAGTTTCTTCATGTCTCAAATGGGGATAATAAGAACCTCACAACTAAGTTGTAAAAATTAAAGAGGTTTGTGAAAACTCTTTAAAAAACTGTGAGATGTTATACAAACGACAAGAGTATCACTGCCAAGGTCACCCAGAATCGGTTTGGCTTTAGAGCTTCCAAAGGCTGCTGGTGCCTCCAGCTCTTCCTCCACCGTGGTTGACACCGGTCCCCACTCCCCTCACTGTTTCTATTATTGTTGCCCTTCACATATGCAACGCCTCTGCTGAGCCATCTGTGCCAGGTGCTTCACTTTTCCAAGCTCTGTCAGAAACACTCCCTGGGTTGTCCTCACCTCAGCTCTGCCATGGGCTAAGGAATGGGCACTGGCCTGCCTGCCACCCCTGGCTTGAGGACTGAGCCCACCAGTGTCCCAAGTACTTACAAGCCTCGGCTCATCTCTGGCCGACGCTTCACCTTGGCCTTGAACACCACCTGGGAGCAGAAACGCCCATCATTCCTTTGGGCCTTTGGGGCTCGCCACCCCACGGCCCACTCCCACCCATTACCAGAGTTACCTGGGCAAAGTAGAGGTTCATAAGCGTCAGTGTGAAGAACTGCAGGCAGACAGGGCAGCAGTAGAGAAGCCAAAAGGGCAGAGGCCCCAGGCGGTTGGCTCGAGGGGTATCTCGGAAGTAGAAGGAGAAGAGGGTAGTACGCAAGGCAGCCCAGAGCAGACAGAGTGCAAGGAACACCGTCTGATAGCTGAGACGCTTGTGCCCATACAGGAGAACCAGCCAGAGCTGAGCATAGACGGAGAAGAAGAGCAGGGCATACAGAGTGGTGTAGGCCGCAGTCAGCCCCAGGGTCACAGCCGGTGGAAGCGCAGGCACCAGCCCAGCAGCAGGCACCAGGCCAGACAGGTTACTCTCCATGTCAGGGAGGGAGGCTCGAATCTTGAGACAGAGATGGAGAAGCTGGCAGGGGGCCAGGAAAGTAAAAATAAATACAGAGGGGTGGGAGCTGCAGGGTGCAGAGGCAGAGATGGGGAACTCAAGAGGAAAGAAGTTGTGGCTGGCCAGGCCCTCTCGCGCAACAGAGGGACACTCGCCCTTGCAGTAGCCCTTGAGGAGGGGCACAGGCAGCCTGGGGCCTGGCCCCGAGCCCCTCACTCAGGAGCGTGGAAGGGCAATCTCCTCTCCAGAGCTGACGGGGGTGGCCGGCCAGTCCCAGAGCCAGGACTTGGGGGTTGCAGGGGCTGAAGGAAAGGGGTCCTTGGCCTTGGCTCGCTGTAGTCGCCCCAGCAGGAGGGGGAGAGCCGGCCTATGCCCGTCGGCTCAGGGCAGCGGCCGCTGAAAAGGGACCCGGCTCTCCCCCTCCTCAAACTGGCGAGCTTTCTCCCCTCCAATAATCCGGATGGGGCAGGGGGGTGGGCCTCTGCCTTCGGTCCTCGAAATTCCAGACCCTACCCCCAAGCCACCCCCCACTGCGCCCACTCTCCAACTGCGAGGAGCGGGAAGAGGTTGACGCCAGGCCTTGGTCCGCCGCTGGGGGAGCCGGCTCCGGTCGCTGGGAACCGGGGCTCCGGCTCCCCGGCTCCCGCGGCTCCGCCCCCTCTTGCGCCTGCGCGCGCGCCGTTCGCCACGCAAATTGCGCAGAGTCTAGCCGGGGCTCCGAATCCCGCGCAGCGCTGGGCGCGCAGTCTTTCATGAATGGGAGCAAGCTACGTCGCCTGCGGGCGCCAAGGGTTACGGGAGGCGGCGGCTGGTGGCCAAGGCGCTGGAGCCGCACCGCAACTGGCCAGCAGCAGGGCGGGTCGTGCTCGGGGCCACCGGCCTCTGCTTCTTTGAGGGGCTGCCAGCTCCCATGCTTCTCTTTCCTATCCCCAAACTGAGATCGCGCAGCCAGGCCGAGGGCCGCAACGACTTCCCCTCTCCCGCTCTCTGAAGGAAACTTCCGCCCTCAGCCAAAATGGCCCCCGGGTCCCGCCCCCTGGATCTGAACCTGCGGGGCCCGCAGCTCCCGGAAGGTCCGCTCGCCCCTCGCCGGGGCGGGCTGTGGTTCCCGCTCACCTGGCTGGCTGCCGCGTGCGCGAAGCCCCCGCGAGTCCTACGGCCACCCTTACAGGAGCCCTTATCCCTTCTCATGAGCCGGGACAGTCATCCTGATAGGGAGGAGGTTCCTTGCTTATGGCTTGTGCTCCCCGGATGGCGCGGGGAGTGGTGCACCTGATGCGGGCGGTGCCAAGTTTCCACAGTGGGGAGGAGGAGAGACCCGGTCACCTAGTCGGACGGAGCAGTGACAATAGCAACAACAATGCATCCGACGGCTGAGTTTCAGTTAAAGCTTCGCAAAGTGCTTTCACGCACAGTAATCACTCGGCTTACAAAGTTCACTGGCTCCTGAGGGAGATGTCATCATCCCCATTTTACAGGGGTGGAAACTAAGGCCCAGAGGGGCTGAAGGACTTGTCAGTAGAAGCTAGTCCTCAGGTTCAGAGAATCCCTTATCTGCTACCACACACGCCCCATGCCCAAGAAAGTCGGGAGTAGAGTATAGGGCGGCAAAGAACGCACCCAAGAGGAAGGCGGTGGGTGGGGAGCAAGCAGGTCCGGCAGCGGGGGCGGGGCCCGGGCCGAGAGTGGCTCCGCCTTCTGGCCAGCCCTAGTGACATTACGATAGTTGATTGGGCCGGGCGGGTGACAGTTCCCGTTTCCCAGGCAACTAGGGCCGGGCTCCCACAGTGCTAGAGGGAGGCGCAGGCCCGGGTCTGGCGCCTTGAGATCGGGCTTAGGGTGAGGCTGGCGTACGGTCACCACGGGCGGGCTGGCCCGGGGCCTGGGGCTCCACAGCACCAGAGCTCCGGAAGGAGATTTAGGTCCGACGTGGACAGGTCGAGCTCCCTGCCCAGCCAGACTCAGCGGACAAATGGGAGCCTGGGAGGCAGGGCGGACCTGGGGTTCTAAGGTGGGAGAGGGAACCAGGGGCTCTTGCTCCCCCACGCCCGCCGGCCACCGTTTGTTCCAGCTGTGCCTTAACTACCTACCATCTTGCCCCCACAGCCCAGAGCATGTTCCAGATCCCAGAGTTTGAGCAGAGTGAGCAGGAAGACTCCAGATCTGCAGATAGGGGCCCGGGCCCCAGCCCCTCAGGGGACCAGCCCCCAGGCTTCAGCAAGCACCAGTATACGGCCTCAGGCCTCCTGGGGGAAGCTGGTCACCAGCAGGGGCAGCCAGCCAGCAGCAGCCACCATGGAGGTAGGCACCCCTCCCAACCACCTGCCTGTCTACTTTGCCCCCAGCCCAGTAGTTAACCTGTACCCCAGCCACATCCACACTCACTGGGTAGCTTTGTGTAAGTCCCTAACCTCTCTGTGCCTCAGTTTTCTCTTCTTTAAAACACTGTAGGGCTATTAGGATTATTAAAAGACTATCTAAGAAACATTTGGTTATAGTGCTGGCGCTTACAAAATGTTCAAAGAATGTAGCTGTTAGTGTAGGACCAGAAATCACCGGGGCAGGCAGTGAGCCAGAAACGGGAAGTGACTTGCCTAAGGTCACACTTGTTTGGTGGTTCCTTTGGTAGAAAGCAGGGCTTCACTGCCTGGAACTGTCTGGAACACCATTGTTTTAATTAAGTGTGCAAGGATGTTCATGGACGCATGACAATGGATGTGTTCAGCCCTAACCACTTACTCAGAAGCCCAAGTGTAAAGAAAAAACTTTCCTGGGGCTGGGACACCTCCAGCCACAGGCCCCTCCCATTTCCCCACCCCAGCCCCAGGCCTTTTCTTTGGGAAGATGGCCAGTGAGAGTGGGCACGTCTGGGCACCCACCCATGCTCACTCATAGAAGAGCCATGCCCCCTTCCTAGGGAGAGAGCCGCCTCTGCCCTGCCCTGCCCCGCCCAGGGCCAGGTAGGGGTGAGAGCCCATTGAAGGTGGGATAGTTCACATGCATGTCCCTTCCCCTCAGGGAGTTTACAAAAATCTCTCAGGTTTTCTTTCCAGTAAATGGGATATTTTTTTAAAACTTAGTTGACACAATTGGGTTTCATTTTGACAATGGCTGGCTTGGCACTGCTAAATCCCCCACCCCATAGACTAGGATTCTGATAGAGCTGGCATTAGCATAAAGTTTAGGATGCGTTCCCCAACCTGGGCTCCCAAGGGGAGCCTGAGGCATGAGAATTATGGATACAGGCCCTGAAGCTAGACTGTTTAAGTTTGTATTCCTGTTGGTCTACTTACTGGCTGAGTGACCTTGGCAAGTTACTTACCCTCTCTGTGCCTTAGTTTTATCTGTCAATGGAGACAGTGAGTAACCTCCCTCACAGGGTGTGATGAGGATGTAATGAATTAAATACCTGTGAAGCACTTCCAGGTTGATACAGCGAGTACTCTTAAACTGTGATCCTGGGCGAGGCGGCAGTGCCCAGACCAGGTGTCCACCTGCAAATCACTCATCTTCTGACTCTAGGGCCTTGCATCTGTCAAGTGTGGTGGTTGTGTGGTTCTTAGAGCTAGTAAAGGAGAATAATAGCTGACACTTCCTGAGCACTTAAGTGGCCAGTTGTGTGACTTTAGGCAAGTTCTTAACCTCTAAGTGCCTCCATTTCTTCATCTGTAAAATAGGGAGAACTTGGCATCTGCCTCACTGGGAAACTGGGAGGCTTCAGGAGGTGAAAGCAGGAATGTGGTGGTTGAAGTGAGCTCCTGACCCTGGCTTCACTGCCCACACCCCAAAAATGGGCCTGATCCTGTCAGGAGTCTTTCTATATTCCTGGTTCCTCCAGTCCCTACCCCCAAGCCCCACTCCTAATTTAGCTCCCTGTTCCCCACTGCCACCTCACTCCTCAAAGGTTTTATCATGTCCCTCCCTGATCTTTCAGCCTGAGCTTTGGTGACATTCAGAACAGCTGGGACTCTGACCACACCCTCTTAGTTTAGGCCTTCCTGGATCCAGCCCTCTCTTCCTTTTCTTGGCTTTCTCGGCCATATAGCTGGAGCTGGAACCCTTGGAATCCCTGCAGCCCCTGGAGCTGACCTGCGGGCTCTATGGAAGGTCCTTTGTCCTCGGGAGGAGGAGATAGTTATCCCCTAGCTTCAAAGTCTGGCCTAAATCTTGCTTCCTCCAAAATTGCCTTCCCTGACGCATCTGAGCCCGTTCCCGGTGCTTGCTCCAAGCCTGTCTTCCATTATTACTTAGCTCTGGGTTTTTGCTCCGGGGAGTGGTTGTTAAGTGTTTGTTGGTCTGGATATGGGGATGGGATTGACAGGAGTGGGAGGATGGCACACAGTAGACAAGTCAGACAAATTCCAAACACAGCAGAGGTGCCTCATTGAATAATGACCATCATGCACTTTTAGCTCACAGAGCACTTTCACACTATTTTTGTAACCTGTATTACATAGCCACTGGTAGTTAAGGGCTAGCTTTGTCCCCACAGAGGTGAAGACACAGATTCAGAGAGCTGAAGGTGCTTGGACAAGGGAAGAGGTGAAGCTCAAGGAATAATCACTGGACTCTGGATTCCAACAAACATCTAGGGCTTTCTAGCCGCAGAGTTTCACAGCTGTGTGGCCCTGGGCCAGACTTGACCTCTTTAAGCCTCTGTTTTCTCTGTTAGTACTCACCTCCCAGGCTGGTTAGGATAATACAGTAATGCCCAGGGCCTAGCACATAAGAAGTGCTTCAGAAATATTACCTAAAAAGTCAACAGACCTGTCTGGACATTTTCTCCTGTGGGAGGTGCAGACAAGCTGCTGATAGGTTCTGGTTCTCCAGGGTCTCCTGGAAGCCACAGCAGTGAAACAGATGAGCACAGGCATGTCACCTGCAGAGCTGGAGTTCAGCTCTGCCAGGCTGGGACAGGACACCTCTTCATCCAGAGGATGAAGGATGGAGGATGGAGATGATTAAAGAGCTGACAACCCAAGTGCTTGCTAGGAGGCCCCATGGTCTTGCACTAATGCCCTTATTTTGTGCCAGACATAGAGGAAGCTCCATTTATACGCTAAGGCCCTGGCCCAGTATAGGGGCTCAATTAAGATTTGTGGGATTAAGAAGTTAATTCGAATCTTCACAAAAAACCCACGAGCTTCTCTCATTTTATATTTGAGGGAACTGGCGCCCTGAAGGTATACGCTCATGTGCACACAAATACATCAGCGGGCCGGTGGAGCGAATGCTGGGGGCCAAAGGAGTTGGGATTCACGTTGCCATCCCACCCCACCCCCAACCCTCTCTGCAGGCGCTGGGTGTGTGGAGCCCAGGAGTCGCCACAGCTCGTACCCCGCCGGGAACGAGGAGGATCAAGAGGCAGAGGAGGAGGAGCCCAGCCCCTTCCGGGGACGCTCACGTTCAGCGCCCCCCAACCTCTGG
Organism: Macroglossus sobrinus; assembly: GCA_004027375.1. Lineage (NCBI taxonomy): Eukaryota > Metazoa > Chordata > Mammalia > Chiroptera > Pteropodidae > Macroglossus > Macroglossus sobrinus. The sequence continues at coordinate 138,005 of PVKZ01002251.1, read as the reverse complement.
GCTGCACAGCGCTATGGCCGTGAGCTCCGGAGGATGAGCGATGAGTTCGAGGGTTCCTTCAAGGTGAGCACCGCCGGGGCAAAGGGACGGGCTAGTTCCAGAGCATGCCGGGACCTGTACTCCAGATCACCTCCCACCTGGCTGTCCCGTCCGAATTCCACGGCATGCCGGGACCTGCAGTCTGGGGACTCGTTCCTTCCCGAGCCCCAGAACATGTGTGGGATCTGTAGTCCAGGCCTCGCTCCAGAATTCCAAAGCTTTTGGGGTCCCGAAATCCGTGGAGCGTGAGGCATGCGAGCTTCTGTGCTCTCGGCCGGCCCTTTTTAAGATATCCGAGGTCTCTGCCTTCACCTTCAGAACCACTTCTTTAATTCTCGTTTTGCCGTCCCATTTTGCACATGGTAGATCTCCGGTTCAGGCGCTAACATACAAGGTCCTTCGTGCCCTCTCTCCCCGCCCCGGGCAAGGAGCGTCTGGGAACTAACTCGTCTCAATCCTAAGGGACAAAGCAAGAGATCGTTCATGCTCAATTAAGTACTTAGAAGACCCCGCCCCCGGCAAAGGGGATGCTGGGAGTTGTGGTCTTTGCTTTCCCCGGCTTCTCACTTAGAGATGGGATTCTGGAAGTGGAGGCCCTTGACTCGGGCTGCCAGAATAAGCTAACTCACTTAATTGTTTTCTCCTTCCATCCCGAAGGGACTTCCTCGCCCGAAAAGCGCGGGCACAGCGACGCAGATGCGACAAAACTCCAGCTGGACGCGCATCTTCCAGTCCTGGTGGGATCGGAACTTGGGGAGAGGAGGCTCCGCCCCCTCCCAATGACCTTGCGTCCCACTTCCGGAAGCTCTCCCCGTTCGCGCCTCTGTTGTCAGCCATCTTGGGTGTGGGCGGAAGTAGTTTCCGCAGGCCTATGCAAAAAGGGGATCGGGTCTGTCCCTTTCAGGAGAGGGTTTGACTCAGAGCCCTATTTCCTTCCGGTGTGTGCAGGGACCCCCGAGGATTCGGCCCCATCAGATATTTTGAAGTTATTCTGCTCTTAGCTACCGGAAGTAGCCCCCTGACTCCGTCCCAGGCGCTGGGCTGCCCCAGGCACCTGCGCCAGGTGAGAGTCGGAATAACCCTAACTTCAATAGAGCCTTTTCCTCTGCGGTGACCCTGGGGGCCGATGATCACCACTAAATGTGCTAATAAAACCCGCGTCTGTGCCGCCGATTCTCCTGTCCATCTCTAGGGGCTTCGCGGGCAGAGGGAGCACTGTTTCAGACAGTGCCCGCGTTTCACACGTAAGGGAAACTGAGGCTCTTTCTGAGTGACCGAGACAAAGAGTCGGCGAGCAAAGCCAGGGCTTCTTGGCTCCCAGGAAGCGGAGTGCTGTCGGGCCCCAGGGACGTCCAGGTCCTTATCTCTAATCTGGTAATTGGGAACTGCAGGCCGGCTGGCCGCCGGAATTCTGCGTTCTGCAAACCGTGCCGCCGTCCCCCAGGGAGGGTCATTTGTTCCTATTTGGGTCAGTCCTTTAGAGCAGCTACTGTGTGGCCGGCCTGGGGCCAGCGCTGCTCTGGGAACTGGCAGGGCGCGCAGGGCGAGGGAGGGGCGGCGGAAGGCTGCGCCAAGGGCTGTGAATAGAGTGATCACTAAAGGAACCAGAGAAGCTTCAACCAGGACCTGGGAGCAGAGCTCCGAGCTCAATTCCAGGAAGATTTATTGGCGCCCTCTATTGACTAGCCAGTGATTTGTTCTGGGTATACAGAGATGAATTAAGACACAGCTCTTGCTTACCGAAGCTTTCTGGCAAGGAGAGAATCAGTCTCTCAAAAGTGAAATTACCACCAGCTATAACAGGAGCCAAAACTTGGGTGAGAGCGACTCCCTCCGGCAGGGGAAAGTCAGGGAGGAGGTGAGTTAGAACTGGAACTTGAAGGGAGAAATGAGGGGAGGGGGCTGTCATTCTGGGCAGAGTAGAGTGAAACCATGGAAGGCTTGGGGAGCAGCAGAGGCGAGGCTTCTGAGGGACTTTAATGTCATACCCAGGGGTTTGCGGTTTAGCGTAGTCTTTGGGGACTGGGGGACTGACGTGTAGTGTTTCCAATGTGGAGGTGAGCCAAGAAGATGGGAGATGGCTGCTGAGGGGCCTGGACATACAATGCGGTGGGCAGATTTGGGGGTAGGCCAAGGCCTGACGGCAGAAACGGGGAAGGCCTGGGCAATAGTGTTGACCCTGAAGGTGCAGGGCCTAGGATAAAGGTCCCCTGACCCAGGAAAGCCCCACTCTGGAAGTCCTGTTTCTCTGGCCTCCCCACCCCATGTTTGCCTGAGGCTGCAGCAAAAACAAAGAAAGAAAACACTCAATTGGCAGGAGATAAGCCCAGATAAGAGCCTGCCTTCCTCTGTACAAGGGAGGCAGTCAGCCTGGGAAGCTCTGCCAGGAAGCTGGGAGAGGCCTTGAAGGAGTGCCAGCCTGACCCTGCAGCAGAACCAGCCGCACCCTCGCTGCGGGGTCTCTGCCACTCCACGCTGTCCCGAGGCAGGAGGGGAAGCAGGTCCTCCAGGCTGGCTGCAGACTCTGCCATAGAGGGTCCAGGCCCACCCTGCCTCCAGGTTAAGACGTCTTGACTTGGCCTGGCACACATGACTTCTGCTCTGGGCCTCAGTTTCCTCATCTGTAAAAAAGGCATAACATCTCCTTCACAGGGATGAGAGGGTGCTGGGTCTCCCAGCCCCTGTCTGTGACTGTCAGCTTCCCCTCTCTCAAGGGTCACTGCCAGGCCCAGCCACTGCCCACCTACTGGTGAGAGCCCAGCTCCCCTAATGTTGAGCAGGTCATGAGCTGTCCAGCTCCACCCCTCGTCCATCTCCCAATACAGATACAGTCAACCGCCCGTTGGAGCCCAGAGCAGCCTCAGCGGAAGATGCTGGGCCCTTGGGTCATATCAGGCAACAGGAAGGGGGGGCAGGGAAGGCTTCCTGAAGCAGAGGCCTGAGCCTCTGTGAAGAGAGGACAAGAAAAGCCCAGGAAGGAGAAAAGTAAGGTCCAGGGGCAGAGGGTATAGAGGCAGGAAAGCCTGAGGCAGGCCAGAGGGCCTACGATGTCACGTCACTGGGAAGATCTACAGACCCCAGGCGAGGAGGTCTCAAGGTTCAAACCCAGCAATTCTTCACTGACCTCAACCCCACAGTGCCCAGAAGCCCATTTCATAGAGGAGGAAACTGAGGCCCCAGAAGAAGTGGCCGAGCGGCCTAGGGCCCAGGGTCCTCTCCAGCACTGTACCACCCCAAACCACGCTGCACACAGGGTCCCTGAAATCCACTTTTATTCATGTAAAAAAATCCCCAGAGAAAAGAGAAAGAATGTGACCCCTACTTCCCAGAGCTTGCAGTCTCCACCCGGTGTTCCCTGGGGAAGTGAAGGAGACTGCTCCCACTCTGGGGTGTGGGTGTCATGGGGGTGGGGCAAGGCCCCCATCCAGGCCTTTCTGGCCCAGAATGCCCCGGCACCTTCCCTAGGACTAAGGACAGGCAGGAGGAGCTGGGAGCTAAGAGGGGCCCAGGAGGGTGAAGGAATGGAGTTAGTGTGGGGCGCTCACCTCAGTTTAAAAAAATAAAATTTCTAAAGATAAAAAGTTAAAAAAAAAAAAGAGAGAGAGAGCATTAGTGTCTTAGCCTCTGGCCCTCCTCCCAGCACCCCCTGCCTGGCCCTGTGGCCACCTCTTGCTCAGCCAGTTCAGAGCTTCGTATTCTCCTCTTGGGTCTCCAAGTCAGCGCCAGCCAGGTGCCCGCTGCTCCCAGGTGCGTGACCGTTGCTGGCACAAGCCACCAGATGCCCGTCCCCCAGCCCCTCTCGCGTCTCGCCCAGCAGGCTCCGGCGGATCTCCTGGGGCAGCCTCGCCCGCTGCTCCTGGCACTCCTGGGTCAGCAGGGCCAGCAGCTACGGGACAAGGAGGAGCATCACGGGACAGGCCAGCTGGCACTCTGCCTGCCACCTGCCGGCCAACCTCACTCAGTGCCTCACCTTGGGCTCCTCTTCTAGGAGCTGCTGTAGGACCTGCTGCTGCCCAGCCACTAGGCGTTCATGCCGCTGCTTCTGGGCCTCCTCCAGCTGTTAGTGGGTGGAGACGACTCAGCAGAGGGTCTCTAAGGGAGGGGCCGGGGGTTGTGTGGCCAGGGCTCCGAGAGAGATGACTCCAAAGCCATGGGGCACTATTGCAGTCAGCTGGCTTTGGAGGGGATGCGGGCGAGAACGGGCTACAGGGCTCAGAGGGGAAAGGCTCTGGCAGCCCCACTAGGGCAATGTCACACCAGGCCAGCACCGAGGAGGTGGGTTTCTGATGACTGAAAGAAGAGGAGTGGGCCTGGGTGGCACCTGAGCTTCACTCACCCGACGGATGGAGTTGACTGACTCGGTGATGTGCCGACGGTTAATCTCTGTCAGTTCCCTGCACAGGAGCAAAGCAGGGTGGGCTTAGTGCCAGGCACCAAGCCCTGCCTGCCCAGTGCCCACACGGCTCCCAGCCCCGATGTCCTTACGCCTCCTTCTTATGTTTCTCCCTCGTCTTGGCCTCTGAGATACTATTGTGACGTTTCCTGTCCAGGATCTTCTGCAGTTCCTTCTTCTCCCTGCAGGAGCCGGTGGGGGACGAGAAAGGGTCAGTGGCAGGACTGGGGACTCTGCCCTCATCCTGGCACGAAGGAGTCCCCCGCCCCACCCATGCAAGGTCCACTGCCTTTACCTGTCGTTCGTCTCCTTCAGCCTCTTGAGCTGAGTCGTGTGAGCATCCAGGACAATCTCCCTGAGCCGCTGCTGAGCCTGTGACACGGGCAGGCAATAGGTGAGACAGGCTGATGACAGGTCTGTCCAGGAGGCAGGCTCTCCCTCACCACTGTACACGCCCCTCACCTGTCTCAGGTGCTCCAGCCTCCGTTCGGTCTCTGTATCAGCCTGGGCCTCCCTCAGCTCCAGCAGACTCTGTACCTGTCTCTTCTGGAACTCTTGAAACCGTTTCACCTCTTCCTCCTCCTTCTCGTTCTCCCCACCTCTGTAGGAAAAACCCCTCTGGGTGACTCACATGTCATCACAAGGACTTGGGCTGGGAGGTGGGGGGGGCAGGGCACATCCCAGCTGGCAAAGGTAGCTGCAGGGCAGGGGGGTTTGTTATGCTAATTAGGAGGCCAGTTCACTCCACCAAAATGATGGGAGCCCGTCTGGGCAACAATCTCTGAAAACATGCTCCTCATGGGGGTCTTTCCACAGTCAGCTTGTTGGCAGGAAGAGGGTGGGACGGAAGGAGGAAAGCCTCCTCTCTGTCACACCAAACCTTCCTCCCCAGGGATCAAGGAGCAGCCCTTGGCCATCCTCTATGCCCACCTAGGCCAGACGCAGAAGCCCACGTGCACCACCCCCCATAGTCATATCAATGCACACAGCATACTCGCATACATGGGGGCAGGGCACTCACAGGACACCCGGCCCGGGCCGGCACCTGCCCTCAGCCCGGGCCTGGGCCAGACCGTCCAACAATCGGCGAGTGAGGGCAACCGCCTTCCGCTGATGCTTCTTGTGCAGCTCCCGCAGGTCTCGCTCTTGCCGGCTCTGGAGCTTCACCAGAGCCTTGTGGCCTCGGAGCTCGTCCAGCGGGGCTGCAGCCACCTCTGTGGGCAGCGGGGGCAAAGGCAAGGTGGGCTGGGGGCAGGCCAAGCCCTCAGGAGCCCCGCCCACCTCCTGGATAGCCCCGCCCCACAGCAGGCTCGGCATCCTGGGCATCCCCGCCCCACAGCAGGCTCCGCATCCTGGATAGCCCTGCTCCCACAACGGACCCACCCCTACCTGAGAGAATACTGGCGATGAGATCATCCCGCTGACCTGGAGAGCAGAGGCAGCGCTGTAAAAGCTGGAGAGGACTACGTACAGCGACTCCCCTCAGCCCGCCCCTGGCCCAGGCTGCCCCTTACCTGGGCTGCTCAGGGAGGGGCTGGTGGGGGAGGTGGTAGGGCCTGCGGGTCGGCGTGGGGAGCTGTCCAGTGGGCTGGGTGTGGGGTTTGGGGTCAGCTGGGACACTAGCTGCTGGGACTGGGTCTCCTGGCATGTCTCTGGGCCAGATTGAGCCTGTGGGGGAGAAAGCAGAAAGCTCTTTCCAGAAATGCTGTTCTCTCTAGGCCCTTGTGAACTTCTTAACCTCCAGGGGATGCCCAGTGCCCCTGGTCTGCCTCCCTGCACCCGTGTGGCCCTGGACTCCTCCTCATCTGTGATGCAGGGCCGTTAAGACAACTACATGAGAAAGAAGAGGCATGGAACAAGCATGTCTAAACTCCTTCTCTACACAGATGTGGGGAAGATGCTATGAGATGGTGTCTCCAGGATGCTGGGCCCCACTGCATGTGCTAAGGAACCTCCAGGTTGTTCTGGAAAGCCCTGGCCCAGCCCCAAGTCTCCTCCTCTCTCTGAGTCCCCCTCCACCCTTGCCCACAGCAGCTCATCTTCCTTGTTGCTTAGCTCCTGATTAAATCAACGAAGGAAGTGACCACAGAGTGGGCACTGGCTTCTCTGCCTAACAGCTCCGCACAGCCATCTCTCCCCTGGGACTGGATCTAGATGTGTGGGCAAGCCTCTGCTCCCGAACCCTCCCCACAGAAGCCACTGCCATCTCACGGCTCCCGGGATCCATTTTAAGAGCTTCTGTGACTTCCAAGCGCCCCGGCAAAGTGGCCAAACCCTGCACCCCAGCTCAGATCCCGCATGTAACTGGAGGGATTCTAGCCCAGGTCTGTCCTGAAGGCCTCTCATGCAGAGAGTAACCCAAGCCTCCTGAATGAGAGAGGCGATAACGCTGGAAGGCCCACACCGTGTGGCATGGCAGAGAGGCCGAGGGTTGGAGGGCCGGGCTAGGTGTCCCCATCTCTACCCTGGGGACGGCAAACTCAAGTGATGTGAGGACTGTGTGAGCCGAGGTGGTGGAAAGAGCTCACACCTGGCCAGGCAGCGAGCCGGCGCCCAGCGTTCCCTTGGCTAATTTTCTGGTTTGGGTGACAGAAGAATCCGGAAAGGGGAACAGGCCCTCCAGGCAGAGGGAAGGGGCTGCGTGATGTTGGGGTCTGCCACAAGGCAGTGAGGAGCCAGACCACTTGCTAGGATAGGAGTGGGATGGGCTGGTGCGGGAGGAGGAGCCAGGGAAGGCTGCAGGGTGCTTCTCTACCAGCTGGCATCAGCCTCACCACCCTACCTGCCCCACCGCCATTGTTCCCCACGGTCCAAATGAACGTGAGCCCTGCTGCCTCCCACCCATCTGCACCCAGCCAGCCCTGGCTCACCTCCCTCTCCCCAATGAGGGCAGCCAGCTGCTTGGCCCTCTGGTCCATCAGGCTGACGTGCTTGATGGGGTTGATCAGGGCTTCTGCATAATCTGGGTGGGGGCAGAGGGCAAGGGTCTTAGAGACAGAACCCCCCAAGGCCACAACCCCTCCAGCAGCTCTGGTTTCACAGCGGGACCACAGAAACCACCCTCAACCAGGGCGACCCAGCTCAGTCATCCCCGGGTCCTGGGGCACCCTTGCCCCTACCCTGCCTGGCATGCCCGGCAGCTCACCCTGGTGGTCATCGGGGATGTAGTCAGAGGCCTCGGTGTAGATGAGCAGGGCTGGCAGGCACAGTGGCTGGTTGGCCTCGTTTCGCAGGCAGATGTAGTGGTACCCTGGGAGGGTGGGCAGGCAAGGTGGATGGGACCCACTAGGTCCTCCTACACACTGCCCCTGCACTGCCCAGAGCCCAGATGGCCTCACCTGAGCGGATGGCAGAGACGGGCAGGATCCGGTGCCCCACAAACTTGCCGCCCTCCTCAAAAGCTGCGATCCTCAGCGAAGCCAGCGTCGGCAGCACCACCTGAGGATCCAGACTGGTGCTGAGTCACGGAGTTGACCCACGGCCAGTATAGCCCCCAAGCCACAGCTGACCACAGTCACCGATAGGGGACCCTCAGACAAGCTGACCCAATGACTGACCATTGGTCGCCATCGCCACAGAGCCAATGGAGGACCCACACTGCCATGGCATGGCCAGATGGGTGGACAGCAGCCATCAGAGCCCTGAGCCGAGAACAGGCAGACCCACAGCCCTCCGGGCACTGCTATCGTGGGACAGGTCTGGTCATCACCAGCTTAGAAACTGTGGAGTGAGTCATGGGTTTGGGACTGAGGCCACACCCCACCCAAACAGGGCACGGAGGTCCCATCCATTTGGGAAGTGGGGCTGTGAGCTCAGGCAGATCCTTCCTGCCTGGATGATGGGGAAGGCTGTGCCCACTCCTCACGGGGGAGCCACAGGACCTCCTGCTGTGGCTCCCCTTCCCACCCCCTTCTCACCCTGCAGAGGGCAGGGAGCCTGAGCCTGAGCCTGAGCTGGGACGTGGGAGACCTGGGGTGGGGCCTGGAAGTGACAGGCCCAGCCTTGAGGTCCCTCGGCACCCCCACCTTCCGACCCCTGACTGCCACCAGTGCACCTGGTTTCTGCCCAGCCAGGAGAGCCCAGCAGGTCTGGGCGGCAGCCATGCTTACCTTGGGGAAGTCAAAGGGCTCCTCCTCCCACACGGGGTTGAACGAGTTCCCCTGAGAGGTCCGCGTGCGGTACTTGCGCCGCGTGTCCACAGGGAGGCCGAACATGTCCACCTCCACATAGATGCCCACCTTCCTGTCGGACAGGAACTGCCCAGAGATCACCTGGAGAAGCCAGGAGGGAGGTTGAGGCGGCTGCTAAGCATCCCGCCCCCAGGACAACGTGGCCAAAGCCCTCCCTGGTCCCACCTTGACCCGCAAGGCATTGGCCACAATGCCGTCCACGATGACCTCGGTGAAGGGGTCAAAGGACTTGTCCGGCCGCCGCATGAACTCAGGCTTGAGCAGGTAGCCACTGCGCCCATTGTACTCGAACACACCTGCGTTGAGCTGCATCGCCACATCTGGGGGTGACATGGGGAGGGGGAGGGTCAGCAAGGTTTACCGGGGGCAGGAGTCAGGAAGGACAGACAGTACCGTGCGGAGGGGGCACCAGGGATCATTGGGGTCAGATCAAGTGGCATCAGGGATCCAGACTCAGAAAAGGTGAGGGAAAGGTCTAGGGTCCACCGAGGTCAGGAGCTGGGATTAGCCAAGGTCTCCATTCAGTTTGAGAATCTGGGATTAGCTAGAGTCAGAGATCTGTTCAGACACGATGAGCAGGGTCATGGGGCAGAAGTCGGTGAGGCTGGGGGCCGCGGGCCACGGGTGCGATGGGGCCGTGCTCACCCAGGGTCTGGAAGTTGAGTGCCACAAGCTGGCAGCCCACGTTCCAGAAGAGCTGTGGCATGTAGTTGGACGAGTCCACGCGGGTGCCCTTGGGGTAGATCCGGCTGAGCTGCTGCTTGTTGTATCTGAGGTCGGCAGTCAGGAGCCACACCGTGCGCTCGCCTGCCTCCTGCCTCCACCCCAGCACTCCAGGCCTGGCCTCAGCTCCTGTGAACCCACCTCCCAGCCTGGGCCACAGCTGCCCTCTCGGCCATCGGCTTCTTGGCCCAGCCCTTGTGCAGTCTCCTAGGCCTGCCCCAAACACAGACAGGGGTGTCGGAGGGCCAGGTGCCATGCAGGCAGCAGAAGTGGGGTCTGAGCTGGCCTCGCAGTGCCCCCGGCCCGGCCTACTGGCCCCGGCGCTGACAAAGGATACTCCACGAACTCCATGGGGCTCTTGGTCAGATGCTCCATAGCCTTGGTCTCCACGAAGGATGACATCTCAAACCACTTGTTCCTCTCTGAGGGGTGAGTGGGAAGGGGTCAGGCCTGAAAGGGCCAAGCCGGCTCCCACTTCCACCATGTCCCACCCCACTCACTTCGAGCAGCCTCAAAGGACTTGAACTTGACAGGCTCGATGTAGTTGACGAGTGTTGACATTTCCTCAGTGGCGTTGACCTCACTGCTGGCGGTGCCCTGTGGCCCCCGAACGTAGGGTCAGCAGTGCCATCAGCTGCCCCCACCACGAAGGAGGCATTGACCCTATCCCCACCCCGGCAATCGCAACACCCGGTGGCCTTAACAAGGGACGCAGGCCCTCCATGGCCTGTGAGCCCTGGGCCCATCTGCCCCACAGCCTTCTCCCTGGGGCCTGGCCAACGTGCCACTGTCCTGGCTTGCCTCCTGCCTCCTTGATCCTGAAAGCTGAAACTCTTCACCCGACCCCAGGGATTTAATTACCTACATGCAGATAGGCCCCCAACTTCCGACCACCACCTCATCTCCTCTTGGGGGGGCTTATAAGGCTCAAACTCAACCCGTGAAGTTGAACTCAGCTGCCCCTGCCCACAGCCTTCCCCACCCTGGGCTCCTCCCAAATCCGACCTCATAGCTGACTTTTCTGTCACCTCCTCTCCTAAGAAATTCTCAACACTGCCTGGTGTATACGGCACCCCTTCCGCATGCTGTGGCCCTGCCACAGGTGTTCCCTCTCCCTCAGGTCTGCTCACCCAGCCTCCCTGCCCAGGTCGGACTCCCCTTCCTCCCCCAGTTCTACTCCCTAACTCACCCCTCTTTGGCCCATGCCCTGGACGTAACTCACACTCACTTCCAAGCCTGTTTATCTAAGACCCCTCCTGCCTGCTCCACAGGTCCCCTGACCCCACCCTGAACTCTAGGAGAGTAGGGAATGTCCAACGAGGGCCAGAGCCAGCCCCCAGGGGTATGCCTGGCACACAGTAGGTGCTTGGCGAAACACCTGGCAAATGAATACATGCTGCTTTTTTCCTGACCTCATCTGAGGTTGGTTTTTTGGGGTCTGTCTGTTCCTCCTCTTCCTCGTCCTCCTCCTCATCCTCACGATCGGCAGGACCAAGATCAGGGACCCGCTGGGGTCCCTCCTCGCCCAGAGACTTCTGAGGCTCCAGGCTGGGCTTCTCAACACCTGCCTCCTCCCCATTGCTCAAGCCAGGGCAGCTGTCGGAGCTGGGGGACCCTGCAGGAGATGAGGCCTTAGGGGGTCAGGGCTAAGGGCACACACACAGACACTTAGGAATCAGGAGGGGTCGTGTCCAAAGTGTATGGAAGTGACTCAGTGAAGTCAAGGGGACTCTCAGTGTGCCCGGAGAAAAGGCAGGTCAGGAGTTGATGTAGTGGTAATGCAGAAGGGTTAAAGGTCAGGGCCCAGAGAGGGAGGGAGGGTGGCTCAGAACGGTGAGAAGTCACGAACTGGGGTACGACATCCTTGAAAGTAGGGGTAAAGAATGACATGGTGGGATTCCATGTCAGAGGGCAGATATAAGGAGTGCTTCGATAAAGGGAGGTCAAAGCTAAGCTGAAATTATACCCAGGTGGGCAGACTCTGTGGGGGTCAAAGGACAGGGGTCAGAGGTCTGAGGATCACACCCCAAGCATGGAGATGTGGCTCGCTGAGGTCAGAGGTCAGAATTCAGAGGCATAACCCGGGTGGGCTAAGGGCCGTGTGAGGTGGGAGGTTGAGGCTGAGGGGCCGGGAGCTGGATGCAGCCAGAGCTGACCAGGGTGAGTCCCGTGAGGTGAGCCCCTGGGGTCAGAGGCCCCCATACTCAGCTAAGAGGTGGCGAATGCCTTGGTGAAGAGGGAGGTTGTGTTGGGAGAAGGGAGGGTTGGTCGGAAGGATGGGGGTCAAGATCAGGGTCAAAGTTCAGGCCAGGGCCATACCCAGCTGGGGTGAGGAGGGCTCGGTGGCGGCAGAGCTCTCGCTCAAGGCCGAGTTGCTCTGCTCCAGCGGCCGCTTGCGCACGGAGCAGCTGGTGCCGCCCGTGCTAGGCCGGTGCCGCTTCTTGTTCTTCACCAGGATGCGGCCCATCAGGTCCTGGGGGCTGGGCAGGGGCGTGCCCGGGGCCAGCTGTGGGCACAGACAAGTCAGGGCCTGCTGGGGCGCCCTCACCCCCACGCCCTGCCACGGCTCCGAGACCCCATACCGGGTACTTGTCCAGTGGGTCGATGAGCAGCGCGTCCCCGAAGATGGAGCGGCAATACTCAGCCATCTTGGCCTGCTGCTTTGCCCTGTGGGGCCGAGGTCAGAGGTCAGAGGTTCCTGGGGTGAAGCTGAGGTCCCCAAGGTAAGTCAGAGATCCACAGGGTCAGTGGAAGGTTCCGGGGTCAGAGGTCACAGGAGCGGCCCCACAGGCCACCGTAAGAGGCTGTCTTTGGGTTTATCAGGGTTCCCCGGGTCAGAGGCCTCCATATTAGAGACTGCTGGGAGAGACGTGTTGGGTCAGGGGCCCACTCACGAGTCCACGTGGTTCTCGAAGGAGAGGATGACCGGGTAGGGGGAGGTCTTGAAGGCGGTCTCCGCGATGGCCTCCAGCACGTCCCGCAGCGGCACCTCCGTGGTCATGGTGAAGCCGTGGGTGATGAAGGGCTCCTCCTCGGGCGGCCGCCCCTTCCACACGTCCAGCTCCACGCAGCGGCAGCCCCACAGCAGCACCTGCCGGTACATCTCCACCGACGAGGTCCCGGCCAGCTGTCCCGCTAGAACGAGGCTCCGTCACCAAAGCCACCCGGCCAGCCTGGCTCCTCCCCCTCCTCCCCAGGCCTGCGCTGAACCAGGCCAGGCTGGGGACACAGAGGTCCCCATGGTGGCCAGGCCCAGCCCTGGCACACTCTGTCTGGCCAGCCCTTGAACGCTCCTTAATTCATTGTGGAACAAGCGCCATCTCTCCCGGGCAGGGTCCAGGCCCTGCCACCCAGCCTCTGGTGCCCACCCAAGCTGGGCAGAGGCTGTGTCCAGCAGTGCTGGCTGACAGGTTGGTCCTTCGCCAGCTCACTCTCTTTCACATAAACACCCGCCAGCCTGAACCGGGGAGTTGTGCCTAACTCCCCCAGGGTCCCTCACTTCCCTTTCCTCCCTCCACCGCAGCTGCCCTGGCACAGCCTCCATCACCTCCTGCCTGGGGACAGCAGGCCCCTCCCTACCTGCCATCCAATCTCTGCAGAGAACCTGGCGTCATCCTTCTAAAAACGTGCCAGGTCACATCACCTACCCCTGCAAAATGCCCTCCAAAAAGCCTTTCCTGACCACTCAGGATACATCTAAATTCCTTCCCCGCTGGGCCTCGGTCCCCTCTCTCCTCTGTCTGCGCCAGCTCCTGCCCCGCCTGGCTTCCCAGCCTCCTTTCTGCTTCTTAAAAGCACCAAGCAGTCTCCTGTTACCGGCCTTTGCACAGGCTATACCTTCCCAAAGCCAGCTGATGGAGGCTTAGTCCTTCCCCCAGGAGACAGACCCATGAGACAGACCCATGCAGAGAAGCCCCGCTCCCCGGGGACAGGCTGCTCCCTGCCTGCATCCCTAGCACTGGCCACCCCAAAAGGAAGGTGGCAGAAGTCGTGGATGCCGTCCTCCCCTCCCCGCCAGCCAAGGGTGGCTCACTCACCCGTGAGATAGGTGTTGTGCGAGGAGTTGATGAAATAGGCACTCAGTGGCTGGGTCATGTCCGCACTCAGATCCAGGGCCTCCAGGGGCAGGATGCCGTTCTCTTCACCTCCCAGGTAGCGGCTGAAGCCCTCCATGGACATCTGGTCTGGGGGCCAGGTGGAGTCAGCAGGCTCAGGGTCAACGGGGCCCCCCTATCCCCCAGGGCCCCCCCAGCCCATCAGCTCACCTCGCTCCAGGAACTGCTGGTTGGGCTCATACTTCTCGATGAGCTGCCGGGCCTGGGAGGGCCCCAGGGGTGGGTACAGCACTTCATTGAGTCTTGGGTCCCGTTGCTTTTGGTTGATGAAGTCCATGAGCTGTTCCAGTGTCAGGTATGGCTTGCCCTTGGCACCTCTGGAGGGGGCAGAAAGCCAAGTCAGGCTGAAGCCCCTGCTCCAAGCCCTCACCCTGGCAGAGGGAGTCGGCACCCACTGACTGAGTCCTGGGCAAGTTGCTTCCCCTCTGAGCCTCAGTTTCCTTGGCTGCTCTCCTGCCGACTCAGTGCTGACATTAGCATTAGCAAGGGCTGTGGAAGCCACCAAGGCCTGCTGCGCCATGCCTCTGGACCCTGGACCCAGTCTCAGCTTCGGCTCTTACTCTCTGGGTGAGCTCAGGCAAGCCCCACAACAGTCTGAGCCACTCGGTTCTCATTCCCAGTGTGGACTGATTAAAGTCACCCGGACAAAGAGTCATCAGCAGAGAGCCGTCTGTCCACAGCAGAGCTGCAGGCAAAGCGGCTCTGAGCTCAGCCATAGCCCTGTGCACTGGGACCCTGACAGCTCTACTTCCCCTCCTGGGCTGGAAGGAAGCCCCAAGCAGAGGCCAGCACAGAGCATGGGGGCTGGGAGGCGGGCCCAGCACTACTCACATCTCCAGGAGGATCTTGTCAATGTCTGGCCGCAGACACAGCTTATTCAGGAACCGCTCAAAGATTTCCAAGGAAAACTCATCAGGCCGGATGGACTCACTCTGGGGGCCGAGGAGCGTGGATGAGAACCCTGGGGCAGCCAGACCCAAAAGAACAGGTGCCTACCATGACACCCACCTGGCCCTAGCCCCAGTCCCCAGCCCCCTCACCCGGTTAAACTTGAGGCCACAAGACTCCAGGGCAGTCTCCACCCGCTTCTTGTCTGCTGAGAACATCTTCAGGATGCTGCACAGGTGGAAGGGGTCAAGGTCATTGGGAGCAAAGGCCAAGGGGAAAGGGCCAAGGGGAAGGGTCACTCACTTCTTGACCGGGATCCGTCCATCCTGGTTCACCTGCAGCTTTAGCTTTGTGTATCTGGGGAGACAGGTGGAAGGGTCATGCCCTGGGAATGACCACCAGCACCCCCAACGTCCCCCAGGCAAGCCCGGGGCTTACGCTTTGCGCAGGAAGGTGTTCCTGGAGGCATTCTGAGCCAGGATGTTCATAGCCAGTTTGAACAGCTCCTCGGCCCAGACCTGAGGAGTCAGGATGCAGAGGGAGGGAGTGAGTCGGGGACAGAGGGGTCGGCCCAGCTACAGCCCACGCCCATACCCAGAACTGGGTATGATACCCAATAAGTGCTTAAATACTGCTCTGTCAGAAGATGATTAGAATTAGGAGTAGAGAACAGCCGGCTATACAACAGGCTCTCACTAAGTGTGGCTGACTCAGCAAGTAAGGCAGTGGCTCCCCAAGATGACCCCTTGGGCCCAGCCCACCTTGGCTGTGTCATCCTGCACGGCCATGAAGTTCAAAAACGATGTGGTCACTGGGTCTGGCCCAGCCACCACTGTCATCAGCTTCTCCTCCAGCCGGGCATCAGGGCCCCCAAAACCCAGCACTTCCCGTATCTTGGGGTCCTGAGTAGGCAAGAATCAAGGGTGAGGAGGGGTATCCCCATTTGTCACCGCCTCACTCCCACACTTAGTCCTGGGCCCCATCACTCACCTTGGGCAGACGGGCGTAACGGCCTGTCCGTGTGTCCCTGATGGAACTGATGTCCAGTGTGTCCACCTCCTGGGGAAACCAGATGCCAGGGTGAATCCGAGAAGCTACAGGGCGAGAGCTGAGAGCCCCCAAGCTCCCCACCCGGGCTAAAGAGTGGCCACCCCCTTCTGTCACCCCAGTCTCAGCCCCTGGCCTCAGCATTTCCTGTCCAGCAAGCCCTGGGAGAGGTCAGCTGGGCCCCACCCCTATAGGCAGGAGATGGGGGTGGGGGTCTGGGGCGAGGGCCCTCGACTTGAGCGAGCTGCAGCAGCGCCCACCCTCACCATGTTGGGTCCTGTCCAGTACAGGAAGAAGCCATTGGAGTCCACACGCAGAGTCACCAAGTTCCGACTGGAGGCCTCCTGGGGAAGAGATGAGACAGCAGGGGTCAGGGGGTGAGGGCTGTGGCCCAGGCTTGATCCTTGAACTCCCTGGGGCCATCCAGCATAGTTTCAAACAGTGAGCAAAGACAAAGCTTCACCCTGCCCAAAGGTCCTTTGTGACTCTCTACAAGTCCTCAGGACAAAGCTGAGGCCCTGAGGTCCTAGCACTTCCCCCAGAGTCACCTCTCGCTTGCCCTAAGACTGTCACATGGACCACTGCCTACCCTTTCCCCACTTCCAGCTTTTGCATCATTGTTCCTTTGCTAAGCTATCCTTTCCTTCCTTCTCTACTCATGAAATCTGACCCACCTCCCTGGGGAGCCCTCCTTGGACCCCAAATCCAGGCTCGGTTTCCCCGGGTCTGAGAGCTCCCTGCAGCTCCCTTGGGAATATTTATGGGATAAAAGCAGGCGGTTTGGAAGTCTGACCCTCACAGCCCTACATGATGACCAGCCACCCCTTACATCTGCCACAAAGTCCATTACCCACCCCCCGACTCTGCTCAGCCCATCTTACAGAGCGAGTCTCTCCAGAAGGGGCTCACCCTGCCCTCAGAATCAGAGCAAATTCTGTCCTCCCTCAAACAACCCTGAGGAGGGCAGCGAAGCGTGTGCTGGCCCCATTGTATGAGTAGGACCTGGTCCCTGGCAAACTCCCAGGGCCACCCCAGGTAACTCAGGACCAGCAGCCCGAGAGGGGCCAGAGGAGCTTAGACTTAGCCAGGGCCAGAGTGGCCAAGTGGTCACAGTTCGAACTCTCCTGCCCCAGGAGAGGACCGCACCTCTCCTTGGTGTCCCCCTCAAACTGCTGCTTGCTGTCTGGCAGACAATCTGGTCTCCTCCCACTGCCCCTACTGTGTGCCAGGTCCAATTCTAAGCACCTAACATCTAGGAGCTCATTTAGCCCTCTCTTAACACTCCTGTGCGGTATGTACTATCGTTCTTTCCATTTCACAAATGAGCAGACTGAGGCACTGGGAAGCTGTGCAGACTGTGTAAGGTCGAGAGGAGGAGCTCGGATTTGCGTGCAGGCAATATGGCTCCGGAGTCCAGTGGCCTGGGAAGCAGGGAACAAGGACTCCTGCCAGGCTTCCAGCTCTTGGCCTCAGCCGAAAGCCCAGTGTGAAACCGGAATTCGTCTCCACTCTTCAGACTCAGTTTCCTCTTCTGGAGGATGGGACTGCACCAGCCCCGCCCATCTCAGGCTTTGCTTACAAAGGACAGTAAGTTGATCTGGAGGCAGAGGGGACTGGCCCTGGGACTTCAGTGGAAGTGTGAGCCTCTCCACCTCACAGTGCTTACAAATATCTTCATCCCCCTCGATTCCCAATTCTGCCCTGGGGCTCAGGACCCCCCAATTGTGTGTGGAGGGAGTTCTGTACTAATGCCTCCAGGGGCTCCCCCCGCCCCTACCCAAGGGTCTGGCTTTCAAAGGCAGGCCAGGCACTCTGCTCTCCAGCCCCAAGTGCTTGTCAGCACCCCCACCCCACCCCTCCAGGGCCCTCTCCCTGTTCCCACTTCCTTATTTGGGTTTATCACACTGGGAGGAAAAGGAGAAACTTTCCCTTCAGGCCGGTCTGGGGGAAAGGGTCTCCCCGGACTCCGGGGGCGTCCAGTCACCTTCTAAGGCACACCTGCTGCAGCAGGCCACACCCCCAGCCCCTCCCCCCAGCTCCCACGCCTACCCGCCCCACCCAGCCGGAAAGGAGCCCAGAGACTTCCAGGCCTCTGGCCTGACTGGGAAGGAGCAGCGAGGAAGCTCGGGCAGGCGGGGTGGGTGGAGGCTAGGGAAGGAGGAGCCCTGGGGGCAGAGGAGGGGGCAGAGAGAAGTGAGGGTGGGGCACAGTCGTGGGACCCGGAGCCGCAGGTGAGGACCAGGGCAAAGGAGAGTAGAAAGGGAGCCAGGATTTATTGGGGTTCAAAGTCCCATGTTAGGGAGTGGAACCCAAAGTTCCCCAGGGATGTAGGAACTCGGGGAAGCAAAGTCTCCACTAGGAGGTGACTTGGTGCTCCCACCTGAGCAGGGGGCTGGGCTGGGACCCAAAGTACGGCAAAGCGGTGCCAGTCAAAATAGGGTGAAAAAGTGATGAATGGAGAAGAATGTTCAGACTAGGGCACTGGGAAGAATAGGGTCTCAGCGGCACCCACCCAAAATGGAGGTGCACTGGGCCAGATTGGGAGCCAGGGTCCTCTAGCCAAAGAGTCCAGTACCGGCACGGGGCTGGGGACTAGAACAAGATTGGAGGAACCGGAATTAGACCGGTAGGGAGGGGTGAGAAGGGCGAGTGAAAAGAGGGGCCGAGATTTATCGGGGTTCAAAGTTTCCGGGCCAAGGAGTAGAAAGCCAAATTTTCTGCAGCTGAGGGACTGGGATGGGGGGTGGGGGACTAAATCTTCATTACGGAGACGACCGGGGGCTCAAGTTTCCCCAGCGAAGCCAGGTTGTAATAGGGGTCCCCGGCATCTGGCCGAGCTTGAGTGAGGGAGTCCTGGGATCTGGGCGGAGCAGGGCCCCCCACACACACTCACCTCGTCCCATTTGATGAACTTACTCCCGCGCCGCAGGGTATCCACCACGGTGGGCGGCTCCAGCTGCAGTGCGTGGACGCCGGGCCTGGCGCCCGCCATGGCCGGGATGGGGGCGGGCCGGGGACCCACCGGACCCCGAGGGGGACCGACGGCACTGCTGCTCCTTCCGCACGCTCCCGCGCGGCCCGCTCCAGCCGCACGGCGTCAGCGTCCGCCTGCCCGCCGGTCAGTCCCAGACAGACCAGAGAATCGGCGGGGTCCGGCTGGGGCGGGGCGAGGGCGGAACCACAGCGGCGCCGCCCCCTCCCATCGCGTCGGGCCGGCCCGCTCGCGTCGGCTCCCCCTGGCGGCCGGGGCGGCGACTGCAGAGTGGGGGATTGGGGCAAGGCTGTACCTGAACCCAGGCACTTCGCTGGGGGGCTCAGCTGGAAGGGCCCGGGGTGAGGAGAGGACTCTTGGGGTCAGAGGGGCTATTATGGGTGTAAAGGGTGCTGAAGAAGACGGGCCGGGGTCAACCCTCTAAGGTTCCTTAGGGGCGGGGATGGGATACCATAGGAGAGCCAGACTTGGGCCCGGGTACGCAGAGCCCCCCTCGCTCCATTCCTGCAGCACTTAGCTGAGTGCAGGAAAAGCCACTCCCACCCCCCTCTCTGCCCTCGCTTCGCCTCACCCCCTCCTGCAGCAACGTGGTCCCCCCTCCCTGGGAGCACTTAGCCAGCTAATGGGCCTCCCGCCGGCAGGCGCCCCTCCCCCGTCCCTAGCCCGCGGAGACCGGGCGCCTGCCGCCTCCTAGGAGGACCCAAGCATCCTGGCCTTTCAGAGCGAGCCCAGGAGCAGCCTCATTCTGAGGCTACAGACCCCCATGACCCAACCTGGAGCCTGTCCCCGGGGTGGGGGGGAGTCCTGACTGAAAACTGCGGAGGGGACAGCCGGTCGTTTGTCCAGAGGGGTCAGAAGCCTCGGGTGTGCCCAGGAACAGCGGGGTTGAGGAGGTGCTCTGCAATGCCTGGCCCACAGCAGGTGTCCTGAAATCTGCGTTCCAGCAATGGGAGGGGGAAGGTACCTGGGCCCTGGGATGGGTGGGGGCTATAGCCCCTCCCGCAGGGCTTGGCTGGGGGGGGCTCCTGCCTGGGGGCCCCAGTGGGAGCCCCCCCAATACAGAGGCAGTGGCAGCAGCAAGTTTAAAGTAGAACTCATCCAGAGGGGCCAGCCGAGTCACCTAGAAACCCAGAAAGAGAGGGAGCTTGTTCTGGGGGAGGAGGGATCAGTCAAGGAGGAGCTTGGCCTGCAGGCCTCTGCCCCAGGCTCTCAGACCCCCAAGGGGAGCCCTGCTTGGTACTGTCCATCCTCAAAATTCGCGCCATATTGAATGCCAACTTGAACCCAAGGAATCTCTTTGTCTTTGGCCCAGGCCCTCTGGGGTGTGATTATTATCTCCACAGGCCCAGAGAGAGAAAGAGACTTGCCCAAGGTCACATAGATCTGTAGGAGGATTTCAGCCCTCTGACTTAAAGCCTGGCTAGTGTTGCCTCCACTCCTTGCCCTTGAGGAGAGAAAGGGGAACGGGACTGGTCATCCTGGTCTTCTCTCAGCAGAGCAGCAGAGCTGTACTCCTCAGAGATCACCAGGTTCCCTTGGGTAGAGCCATGCAGGGTGGAATTTGGCCTCTGCTCCCATAGAACCTAGTCTCTCTGTGCTTCCATCACCTTGTTCAGAAGCTGGAGGTTGTTGGAGGATGAAATAAGCAAGTGAGTACCAGATGACCCTGGGCTACAGGTAGCTGGACATCTAAGGAGTAGCTAGCAGGCTATAGGAGCATCCGGGAAAAAGGAAGAAAGG
Organism: Macroglossus sobrinus; assembly: GCA_004027375.1. NCBI lineage: Eukaryota > Metazoa > Chordata > Mammalia > Chiroptera > Pteropodidae > Macroglossus > Macroglossus sobrinus. Next base: position 117,878 of record PVKZ01002251.1, on the reverse strand, counting down.
GCATGGATCAGTTCTAGGGCTGGAAGCCTGCCAGCCAGTGCCAGGGCTAGCAGAGCCTGGAGCCAGCCCTGAGATTAGGGGTCTGAGCTGTGGACCCTAGGCTTTGGACAGGTGTACTCCATAGAAGCACTGGGCAGCAGCTCCTTCAAAAACAGGATGGAAGGCTGGGCCTGAGCCTCTCCTCCCACCCTATGTCTCCAGAGGCTAGGGCAGCCCCTATTAAAGGGCTCCTTTCTCCTTGGACACTTTCTTTCAGCCTTGATAATGGTAATAGGGTTTCTTGGCAAGCAGTAATGGTGGAAGGAAGGCTGCCTTTCCGGCCTCTACCCTCGATTAAGGGAGTGGTCACAGCCCACAGGACCATCCCCAGAGCCTCTGCTTCAAGGAGGCGCTGAAAGCATCCTTAGCTGCACTCTGATGGAGGGGGGCCAGGACCCCAGTAGGGATGGCGCTGAGGAAGACGTAGCCTGAGGCTGGAAGGATGAGAAGCAGCCATGGCAGCACACTCCAGTCTCCGGGTGGTTCAGGCAGAAAATCAAGGGCCGGGATGTGGCACTGAGTCCTGAGCTCTCAGCTCCCAACCACTGGAGGTCAGTAGAATCAGCCCCCTTGAAGAGGCACAGGGCAATTAAGTTACTTGCCTGAGGCCTCACATCCTACTGTGCAGAGCCAGGTTCTGCCCTGCATAGAACCTCTTGCACTCAGAGGTTCTGTGCAGGGCAGCCCAACCTCTATGAAGGCTGCAGGCCAGTATAGCCATCTGCACTAGCTCTTCTCAGGGTGGGTGGCCATAGAAATGGATTGGATGGTCAGGGGAGTCAGCCCCAGGAATCTGGGAGTGTCCTGGGGGTGACATAGGAGGTGGAGAGAGGGAGAGACAGGAAGAACATCTTAGCTTTTCCCTGTCCTACCCAGAGAACCACCAGGGGGTACCTCCATGAAATATTGACACACAGGAGGCCTTCACACCGGCCTTGAAGGGAGGAGGGACAGGGAGTTTACACTCTGAGTCATGGTATCTGGGGGCCAGAGCTGGGGCTGGTACTGAGGTCTCCATGGCCTTTGGGCCCCACTCCCATGGCAAGCTATGTTATATCCCTCCTCTTAAGCATGAGCACTTCCAAAGGCCAATTCAATGATTGGGTTCAGAAAGAGCAGACCTCTGGTGGGATGACTTAGTACCGGTATGGTGGAGAATTTGGACTCGGGTAAAACACTCGTTCCAACAGGCCAGGTCAAAGTCAGAGGCTAGGCCGGGAATCTGACTCCTGGTAGAAAGGGAGTGTCCTACCTAATCTATAAGAGCAAGGGTCAGTCAGCCCTTCCCTGGCCCCCCAGGCTGAAGGGAGGCTAAGGACAGGAAAAAATCTGGGGGAGGGAAGAGGGAGGCATCAGCTCACACTTTACCTGCTCCAGGCTGAGCTCGGTGAGTCTGTCCCCAACCCAGGCGCCTTAACAAGGACTTTGACCCCCCTCTGCACCTCCCTCCATCATTCCCAGCAGCCTCTTTGTCTCTCTTCTCTCCAACTACAGGATAAGCCTAAAGTGCTAGGTTCGAGTTTGGCTACAGGACCAGTTGTGTGAACCCTGGACCAGTTTAAACCTCTCTCTGAACCTCACCTGTTGCAAAGAGCTTCCCAGGCATCCAGAAAGAGGGTGTCTATGAAGGGCTGGACAGAAACATTTTACTGCCTCTCAGATCCTGGGACTCTGCTTGGGACTTCAAGGGATGAGTCTCATCCCAGAAGAGCTGCACAGCCTTGTCAGGTGGTATCTAAGGGGAGGTAGGGGATGAGCAGAGACTTTGTTTCAAGGGGCTGGGTTCACAAGCTGAGCTGATCTCTGTCTAGCTGTGTGACTTAATGAACTTCTGTGATGCGGTCATCGAAACTTCCCTGCATTTTCCTACTTAATCTTTGCCACAACCTCATAAGGAAATGGAGGCACAAAAAACAACCATTTATTTTTTCACTCAGTCATTTGTTCAAACCAATAGGTAGTTATCAAGCATCTACTATAAATCAGACATAAGTACTGAGAGTTCAGCAAGGATCAGGTAATTTGCTAGATACACATGGATTTGGAGCCCAGTCAGTTGACAGCATCTGCAGGAAACGAGGGCCAAAAGGGCCTTGGCCTCATGAAGCTCACAGTCTACAAGTGGTAGACAAAATGAATGAGAGACTCTTTAAAGATACAGAAAATCAAACGGGGTGTGGTATTGAGATGCGCAGTCTGCTTAAAAGAGGTAAGGAAGGTAAAGTGCCTGTGACATCTGAAAAGGACAGAGGAGCCTCAGGACCAGGGTGTGCGAGAGAGTGAGTGAGGTGCCCTCATACTGGACCGAGTGTGTGGAACAGAGGAACGCTTATTTGGGGTCCGTTGTTATTTTCTCTATTGTCACAAGTATGGGCTCCCCCACTTCCCGGCTCTTCATGCCTGAGTTTCCTCGTTTGTACACACAGACGTTGCAAGTTACCGAGGGCCGCGCCCTGTGGAAGCCAGCCCTACCAGGGCGCCCCAAACAAGTTCTGGGCTTCTCCGCCCCAGCTCCGCTGCCTGGGAGGGGTGGCCATGTGGGGCCAGACCTCGCGAACTACGTTTCCCAGAACTCCGTGCACCGCCGCCACCTTGGCCGGTGGGCGGTGGCTGTCTGGGGTTTGGCCCTTCAGGCCTCCAGGTCGGTTCTCTAACCCCCAATCCTGGCCTCCATCACGGGGGCTGGAGACCGGGTCGGGCGTCCGGGGACCTGGGCAGCTCCTGCCCTCTTTCTCCACTCCCCCACCCTTGGGAGCCCGGTCCACGTGTCAGTCCGCGCGGATAAGCCTGCTCGCCCCCCGCTGGCTAAGGGCTGGAGTACCCAGACGTTGGGGGCTCCCACGTCTCCTCGCTGGACACCCGCCCTGCACACAGTGCCCACTCCCCTCCCTTTCCAGATGGCTCCTGTTTTTGCTTCAGTGAGGACAAAAAAGTAGGGTCCCGGCAGGAGCGCAAATCCCGGTACCTGGCGCTGAGAACATCTGGGTTTGAAGCAGGACAGTTAATAGGGAGAGCGGACAGCCAGGCCCAAACCCCTGACGAGTAGACCCTCCCCTAACCCCGGCAGCGGGACTGGCCCTTTAAGGGGGTGTGGTTGGGGGGCGGGGGAAGCGAGCGAGGCAAAGAAAGCGGCTTCGGCGGCGGCGGCGGCGGCGGCGTCGGCTCGGGCGGCGGCCGCGGGGGACAAAGGGCGGGCGGATCGGTGGGGAGGGGGCGGGGCGCGGCCAAGTCTGGCCCGGGGGCTCCGCATGCTGCAGCTGCCCCCGGGCGCCCCCGCCGCCGCCCTTGCCGTCGAGCCTCGCGGAGCCGAGGCCACCAGCTAACCCGACCAGCGGCCCGCAGCCAGCCGGCGGGCGTCCGGGAGGCGGCGGCGCAGGGAGGGGCCGGACGCGCGCACGTGGCCCCGGCGGCCGCCATGGCGGACAGCGGCCCCGTGGGGGGCGCGGCGTTGGCTGCCCCGGCCCCCGGGCCGGGCAGTGGCGGCCCAGGGCCCCGTGTCTACTTTCAGAGCCCCCCTGGGGCTGCTGGCGAGGGCCCGGGCGGCGCGGACGACGAGGGCCCAGTGAGGCGCCAAGGGAAGGTCACGGTCAAGTACGACCGCAAGGAGCTACGGAAGCGCCTCAACCTGGAGGAGTGGATCCTGGAGCAGCTCACTCGCCTCTACGACTGCCAGGTGTGTCCCCCACCCTGAGCCGACACCTTAAAGTCAATCCTGAGTCGGGCCGCCTGGAAACCCCACCTTGAGCCCGCCTGTCACCCGGAGTCAATGTGCGCTCCGCTCCCACGCTGTCCCCTCCTGTCTATTCCCCGCCTCCAATGTATGTTCTTTCTTGACTGACTTAACTCCAGTCTTCTCCGCTGCCTCTCTCATGTCACTACCCTGGTCAAGCTTGGGGTCCTTTAGAAGCCTCAAGGGGTAGCCTGGGCCTTGGACAGGAGGCATGAGGATAGTCTGGGCCAGCAGTGGAAGGAGGGCTACTTAGTGCCTGCTACCCTAGACTGCTAAAAGACGCCAGCGTGGTTGGTGGGGGGACTGTAAAGCGTCTGGGCTATTCTAATGGGCTAGCCTGGAGCTCCATCTTGTGGGGGGGGGCAAGGCTATCCTGCTCTGTGGGTCCTGTTTCTCCACCCTATGACTTCTTCCTAGCTCAAACGGTGACTCAGGCCCCAGGGGGCAGGGTGGAGGAGTGGGCTTGCCCTGTGCTGCCTACTGTAGCCCAGCCCTGGAATGCAGTTGATGCCAGACTGGGTAGACTCTTCCTGTGGGGAGAGTGGTGGGCACCCCTCCCTCAGCAAAGCATGACCTCTTTGTTTCCCCTTTACTAGTCCTGGGTCCTTCCCAATGACCCCTCACCCATCACTTCCTCTTCACTCCCAGGCTGTGACAGGTGTTTGGGGGAGGGGAAGGGTCTGTGATGAGCTGGGACAGCTGGTCCCACCTGCTGTGGTTGAAATGGGGGGCCCAGAAGTTGGGAAAGACACATCTGCAGGGTTCTCAGCCCAGGGTCTCCAGCCCTAGCTGTCTGGCCCTGTCTGGCACCAGGGCGCCCAACTGGCAGAGACAGGAAGCTCCCCCTCCACCCCCCGCATCGGGCAGTTTGCCTTGGCACGGGCCAGATCTGTTTTCTTCCTCGGAGCAGCTGCCGCCGTCTACTGAGCAAAGGAGGGCTGGCTCATCCTGCAGTGGGGCAGGGGCCTCAGCCAGCGAGCCCCTCTCATACCCTCTCTCCCAACTCAGGCCCTTGTCTCTCCCTCCTCCCCCTCCCCCAGGAAGAGGAGATCCCAGAGCTGGAGATTGATGTGGATGAACTCCTAGACATGGAGAGTGATGATACTCGGGCTGCCAGGGTCAAGGTGAGAGAGAGGCTGAGGGGCAGCAGGGACAGGTCGGGGAAGCGGAGAGTAGAGGGTTGCTGGAGGTGTTACCTCTTGGGTAAAGACTGAAGCTAGGCCTTCTTTGGTCTGAGTCAGCCAACTTTGTGATGCTGGGCCTCAGCTTCTGCCTCCATCAAATGGGGCTAATGGTACTTGCCTAGCTATGGCATCTCCTGTACCTCAGGGTGGCTCCAGTCCCTCCGAAGTGGGTATGGGTGAACTCCAGGCCTGTTCCTGAGAGTTCACAGTTATACTTCCTTTCCATGTCCCACTAGGAGCTGCTGGTTGACTGTTACAAACCCACTGAGGTAAGTAAGTGGTTCCCCTGGAGGGTGGGTAACAGGAGCCTGGGCTCCTGTCATCTTGGGATCGGGTCTTCCTAATGTTTTACTTCTTGTCCAGGCCTTCATCTCTGGCCTGCTGGACAAGATCCGGGGCATGCAGAAGCTGAGCACACCCCAGAAGAAGTAAGGGTCCTTAGCCCAGGTGAACAGTGGCTCCCACAGGACAATCGCTGCCCCCCTGACCTCGTAGCAACAGCAATATCGGGAGGCCCTGCAGCCAGGCCTGGTGCCATGAGCAGGGCTCCCTGTGCCCCTGGCCCAGGGGCCTCTTCCCTGCCCCCTCAGTTTTCCACTTTTGGGGTTTTTTATTGTTATTAAACTGATGGGACTTTTTGTGTTTTTATATTGACTCTGCGGCGCGGGCCCTTTAATAAAGCTAGGATATGCCTTTGGTGCAGCTAACAGGCTTGGTTGGTCTCTTTTAGGGGGGACACACTATTACTGCTGCTAGCTGAAGCTTCTCCCCAGGTGACCGCAGGCCTTCCTGAGGGCCATGTAGCCATGGTGATAGCCCAGTGCTGGCTCCCAGACCAGGAGCTGGAAGTGGCTGGGGAACTGGGGGGAAGCAGTGTTGCTGTTGGCAGGCAGGAACACACTTTGTTCCCTCTGGGCAAGGGCCATCATGCCACCCCAGGGCCTGGCCATCTTGATCCTCAGGTTATTGAGTCTACATCCCAAGATTCTGAAACCAAAAAGGAGAGAGGTGAGGGATGCTGAGGGAGATAGGAGGCTGGGTTTCTAAGTCTCAGGGCCTACAAACAAACACAGGCTCACTTCATAAGCTTTAAGTTTGTTTTTGTTTTTCTTTTAAACAGTCTGGTCCCTGATGGCCTCTCCACTGCCCCTCCCCAGCTTTGCTACAGTTCTGAACGTCGCTCGATTTTGAGCAGTTCCACCTCGAACACCAGGGTTGCACCACCTGCAGGAGAGAAGTGGTGTTAGAATGAGAACCAAGATCACAGGGAGATGGGACGGATACAAGAGACAGGGGCGCGGGAAGGTATATTACCTGGAATCTTTGGGGGGGCTCCCCGCTCTCCGTACCCTGTCAAAGATGCACAAAGAAACAGTGAGCTGTGGCCAGGCAAAGACAGAGGTTCTGTAGCCTGAAGCCAGGCCCCTCTGCCTATCTTAGCAGAAATGACAGCAGTGAAGGTGTAATGCATTGCAGGGGGCTGCAAAGGGCTTGGTAGAGGGCAGAGGGTGCGTATCAGTTCTGAATGCCCCAAGGGTCCTGCCCTGTCCTCACTGCTGGACAAAGCCAGATTTGGAAGAGGCATGAACTAATGAATGGATGGGGGGAAACCAATGCACGAGCTGAAGCAGCCTTCTTCGGTCTTCACCTTTCCCCAGATACACATCCTGAACATCCCCACTCAGGAAGGACCTCTTACCCAACTCTGATGGAATCACCAGCTTCCGCTTTTCCCCTTCACACATCCTGCAGGATAGCACATGTTCAGCACAGGCAGAATTCAGGCTCCCTACCCCGCACCCCATCCCTGGGGCTTGCCTCCCACAGTTCACCCCCTAGACCACAGTCCTGAGCCCCCGACTCACCCTAGCAGCCCCTGGTCCCAGCCCTTGATGACCTGGCCCGTGCCCAGGGAGAAGACAAAGGGTTGGTTCTGGGGTAGGCTGCTGTCAAATTCTGTCCCATCTTCCAGCTTCCCCTGTGGGACCATAGGAAGGCCAGTGAGGATGAGTGTCCATTCTGTTAACCCCCCCACACAGAGGTGCTCTCATCAAGCTGGCCCTCCACATCATTGGTGGCCATAGTCCTACAAGGGGACAGAACATTAGGCAGCTCACAGTACATTGTATCTGCTTGCTGGTGCCAACCTGGGGAGTAGACAGTGAAGAGCAGGGTAGAGCCATGGAAACTGGCATAAAAGGGAGAGGGGACTTGTCCAAGGTCACCCACCTTGTTGGCAGAGGAACCTGGCTCCCAAGTCCTTTCTGGTCCCCAGAAGCCCCACCCAAGCCCAGAAGCTCCGCCCGCATCACCCACCGTGTAGTGCATGTGCAGGACGTCCCCCTTGCGGGATTTGATGGGACAGTGGTCTACCCGCTTCTTGACCCCGATCTGCAGCTTCCGTTTGCCCTCGGCCCCTGCGGCCGTGGCCAGGGCGCTCAGGCAGATGGACAGTACTGTCAGGACCCAGTTCAGCCTCATGTCTCTGCGGGGACAGACCCCGACCGACCAACCGACCGGGAGGGCGGGAAGGGCATGGAATACCCGCAGGTAGCAGAAAGACTCTCTATCCCCACCGAACCTTGTTTGCCCCTAGGGAATGCCCCTGTCCCGAGTCACCGCCCCCTCCCCCAGGCTCCGCGGCCACACTTACCAGTCCAGTGAGAAGGGAGCTTGCCCGAGGACCCGAGAAGCGGGGGGAGGGGGTCAGGGGAGGCCACAGCAGCCAGGGCCCCGCCCCTTTGCTCACCCCCAGTCCTTCCCTCCCTCCTGGTCCCCATCTCTGTTCTTCAATTTCCACCCGTCCCTTTACGCAAAGTCCAGACCCTATCTGGCTGCACAGTAGTCGCTCCGATCGGGCGATCCCACTCACGCCACACCCAGTTTCCCCCAGTCCAGCACACCCAGACCTCTGAGGCTGCTGCAGGGGGCCGGCCCCGAGGCACCCACACATCGCCGCTGGGTGGCTCCGGGGATCCCCGGTCCTCTGGGGATATCCCCCAGGCCGGCCCTGTGCCTCCGCCCGGGGCGCCGCCCCAGCTCTGAGCCCTTGGGGGTCTGCGGGGCACCCAGACTGGCCCCGAGTCCGGTGGCCGCCGAGCGCGCTCCACCCATACCACCTCTCCTGGGGGAGTTCTCGGCCTACCGCGCCCCCAGGCCCGGCCACCACGGAGACCGCCCCCGCGTGGACGCCCCAGGCCATTACCTAGGCCTACTCCAGCGCTCGTTTCCTTGGCCCCACCCTTCAGAGGGCGAAGTTCCGCCCCCGACTCTGAAGCCCCACCCTCTGCAAGACTGGATCTCTTTTCCTGAACTGTAACCACGCCACTCACTGGCTGAAGCCCCGCCCCCAGAGCCTGGGCTTCGTTCCCCTTGGTCTCCAAACCCGAGGCTCCTCCTTTCGCCTGTTTCAGCCCCTCCTCCCAGGACCAGGTTCTGTGCCCCGCCAGTCCTCGCTTGGTCCTCAACCCCGGAGTCCCGCCTTCCACCCGGACCAGCTCAGAAGTCCCACCCGTCTCTGTTTCACGTCCCGCCCCTAGTCCCGGGGCTCCGCCCCGTGCGGCGTGAGAACCCTCCCCCTGCGGCATCCCAGACAACTTCGACCCCAACCCCCAATTTCTTCGTAACCTATCCCTCTCTGACACTCGGAGTCCCGGCCTGATCCAGCCTGCCCCCTTACACCCCGGCTCCCCCCAGCCCGGGCTGTGGCCCCCGCTCACCTCCTCGCCGCGCCCCCGGAGTCAACCCTGCCGCCTCTGCGCATGCGCGTCATCGTCGCCACCAGGCCGGGCCACGCCGCCCGCCCTCATTGGACCATGCGAAACCCGCTGCCACACGCCCGCTGGGGCGGTTTCTTCCCTAGCTCCGCCTCCGGTCCACTGGGTGACTTCCGTCACTTCCTGTAGAGCGGTGGTCGGTAAGGTTAGGTGAAAGTGACTTCCGAAAGGGCCGAAGGCCTTTCCGGTTGAGGTAAAATTAAGGTCAGGCGGGAAAGGTGGGGGTCTTGAGACGCCATTTTATGTCGCCCCCATCCTTTCCCACAGCGTTCCTGTTTGAGTCTGGGTCTCTCCAGGAGCCACAAACCCCAGTTAGTTGCGGTGGAAAAGAGCCTGGGCTTCAGAGTGATACTTGGGTTTCAATTCAGGGTCTGCTTCATTGACTGGCTCAGTGACCTTGAACAAGTTCTCTCGCCTGGTAGGATCTGGTGTTCCTTTAAGAAGGGCTTGGTGACACCCACCCAACAGGGCTCCTGGACGATTGTGGCGATGGTATGCACAGCCAGGCCCTCGCCCACTAGTGAATGCTCTAGTCCTTTTTCTCTCCCCCAGCATCCAGGCTTGCCTCTACTTGCTGCATACAAACCACTGAGTCAGGCTGTAAATGGTCTGGCTGGGCCGGGTCCCTAACCAGACTTACTTTTAGCACCTCAGCACCCAGCAGTACCCAGTATACATCTCAGCTTAAGTAATGAACCTGCCGTTGTGAGGCAGCTAAACATGTGTTGGGGAGACAGCTGATTTGAAATCAAACCTCAGGTCAATCAGCCTTTCTAAGCCTGTCTCCTCAGCTGATAAAGGATAGTCACAGCGCTGACCTCAGAATTGAGGACTAAGCAAGGAGATGAATAGGAAGCATTGTGCATGCCCAGTGAGGCTAAATGGACTCAGGAGGCAGTAGCTCTACGTCCCTACACCTCATCTGTCTCAATTGGGCTGTGGCATTTTCACTGACAGCATGACTGTCATATGAAAACATTAATCACTCTTAGGAATTGTCTCTCCTGGTTCCACCCTTCTTGCCTTGGGCCCAACAAAATCACTAGTATACCCTCCAATCTGACACCTCAGAGAAGGCCTCAATGAGAGTGGCTGCTTTGAGTTAACCTCTGCCTCTGAATGTCCTGCCTCAGTAGAGCAAAACCATTTGTGCCCAGAGTTGGTCTTTGGACCACCCACTCACCCCTCAGCCCCTGGGGTACTGAAAGCAGCAGGCAGAAGGCTGGGCACTGAGCTTGGGCAGGGGCAAAGGTCAGGAGAATCCCAAGCAGGGGCTGATGAGGGGTACCCAAGGTGCAAGGGAGGTGAAGGTGGAGAAGACTGTGTGGTTGGGATGAGGGGGGCTTGTCTCCCAAACCAAGCCCACCAGCCACAGACCTTTGGTGCTTCTCATTCAAGGAGGTAGGAGTGAGGTGGATTCAGGGCAGGTACATGACTTTAGAGTTAAGATACAGGGGAAAAAAAGCAGGAAACACAGAGTGTGCGGGGCAGGAAAGATGAGTGTTCTTTTCTATCATGTGAAGACATACTCAAACTTTGCTGGAGCCCACAGCAATTATGTTCCCTCCATGTGTACCTGTGGAAACGTGAGACTCAGAGAAGGGCAGTGATACCCAAGGTCATTCAGCAAATCTGGGTCCCACGCCTCACGCTCACTGACCATTAATAGGCCACCTCCTTCCAGAAAAAAAAAAAAAAAACCCTTGTGATGAGCAGGGGGACAGGGACTCAGCACTCTCTAGGGCCTGGTGATAACGTGGATGTGAAGAATATACGATTCTGGCTCTGTGTGACCTGGTGTGGGACCTTGGGCCTCATTTCCTCCATGTGCACAATGAATGGAGTAAGAAGCTTTGAATCTAGGAGGCAGTGTGATACATTCACGCCCAAACCAGCGACAGTGACAAATAGCGACACAGGCAGGGACAGCTCCTTCCATCTTTTTTTTTTTTTATTAGGGTTGGGGGTCAGAGTTCTCATATCGAAGCCCAACTCCCGTTCTTTGTAGAGGATCGGGTTCTTCTTAGGGGAGAGAGGGACCAGTTGTAAGATGCTCACTTGCACAGGGTGGTTCAGCAATGAGACACGACCCATTCTCTCCCAAGTTGATATGTGATCCGTTGTGCTGCCTCCAAGACTCCTCATCCAACTCTGCCCACCCTGCTGGACAGCAGTATGCAGAGGCAAGGGATGAACAGAAAGCCCTCTGAGAGGCCCAGGTCCTGGGGCAGCTTCCGCCCGGGGTTGAGGTCTTGGAGGGCTGTGCTGTCCTCACCAGGCTGCCCTCTAGTCCCCCTCTGGGGTGTGGCCAGTGAGGCAAATGGCCCCACTGAGTCTGAAAAGCAATGTGTCACCTTCGCAGCTTCCGGCACCTAAGGAGGAAAGAAAATGGGTCTTCGTGCTGCTGTAGCTCAGCACCTGCTCCTCTGGACTCGCCCCCTCGTTACTGTCTGTGAACTCCATTCCCCGCTAACACCCTTGGGAAGCCCCAACTGGCCTAGCCTGCCTGATGCCACCATGGCCTTACTGTGGAAGGGACGGTGAGAAGCCCTTGGGCAATGGTTTCACTAGGTCCCCTGGCCTCTCAGAGCCCATAAGGTGGGACAAATGTCTACCACAGGAGCTTCTGGGAAGGCCCAGAGCTTTGCAAATTGGAAAGCTGTCTCCCTCATTTTTACTCCAGGCATATGTCACCTCCTCCAGGATATCTCCGACCCCTCAAAGAGGATGTCAAGTGCCCCTGATCACAGGACTTGACAGCCTCTGCTGGCGTCATATGTCTTTGTGTTGGATTCCCACATTAGAATGTCAGCCTTGTTTATGTGGATCCCAGTGCCAGCAGACGCTTGGTAAATATTTGTTCAACACATTCAACAGCTTCTCCTTTCCTGGCTCTTCTCCCACTGGCAGGCTCACCCTGGACCTCCTCCAGGACAGGGCCTTCCTAAGCAACTGCCACCCCACAACTCACCTGCAGGTGTCTGGGTTGAGCTCTAAGCCCCGCCCTTGGCAACGGAGGAAGCTGCGGCGTCGGCAGCGGCAGCGGCAGGTCCTGGGGTCAGGGCGCTGGCGGCGCTGGGTGCAGCGTGGGCAGAGGGGCCTGGGGCTGGAGTGGGATGGGTGATGTCAGCTGGGGAGGTTGCTCCTGGGGCAGAGTCCCAGCCCTGAATGGAGCGGGGCTGGGGACGGTGGTGGGGAGAGGCAGCCCTAGGAGGAGAAGCAACATGTCTGGGGCGGGAAGAAAGAGTCTTCCCAGGAAGGATCTGGGGTCAGCTCAGAGCATACAGACTGGGGAGAAGAGGAAAGGGGAGAAGCGGGGGGGAAAGGAGGGAGAAGAAAGAGGGGAGGGGGCCACACCTTCCTGACAGGCTGGTACAGTTCCCGCCCCACCCACATGCTGAGTCCTGGGCACTGGGCCTGGGTTTTAACCCCACCTCGGCAGGAGCTCCAACACTCACCTGTCTGGCTTCACAGCACTCTCTTTTTTTTTTGGTCTGAAAAGTAAGAGAGACCAACAGAGACAAGGAGGAGGAAGATCAGGAAATCCAAGCATCCTACTCTCTCGCCCCAGATCCCAGGCTCTGCCCTCAGAAACCTGGTCCCCACTGCAGTGTACCACCATGCCCAGCACCCCCCCCCCAAGCCTGGTTTCCGGGAGCTCAGAAGTGGGGCCTGGCTGGCACCTGCATTCACACTGGCTGTGTTCTTCCAGAGACATTTCCCCCAGCTGACTGCTCGGGTACCGAATCATGAGAATCTGCGCTCAGAAGAATAGACACATGAGAAAGAAAGGAAGAGAAGGAGATGCTCCATGGGCTGGAGGGAGAACAGCTTGCCCACCAGCCAGGGCCCTGGCCATCACCCCCTGGGCCCCCAGAGCGCCAGCATGCACCGCAGCCAAGCACACTTCACCTGTCCCAGTACCTGCATCCGGACTTGGTGCTGCCCAGTAGGCACGCACTCCAGGCCGTCGTCGGGGCAGCAGCCACCGCAGCGCTGCACAGTCACACAGCTGGGCACCAGCTGCTTGGCCACAGTGCCCATGAGCTCCACAGTCAGAGGCACCACCACCTCCCGCGGCTGGCAGGTGGCGCGAGCATACACATCTATCCATGACACTACTGGGGACAGATATACAAGGGGTAAGTCTCCACTGGGTTGCCTACAGCTGTACTCTGGCTCCCCTAGCCTGCGCCCAGCAGCTGTTCTCCCTAGTTCTCGAGTCACAGCTGCCCTCCACTAGTCCCACCTTCTGCCCGTCTTCCCCTGACCTGTTTGTTCATCCAGAACCCAAGAACCCCACTGCCTCAACTTCTGCTTCTGTGAAATGGGCAGACTGAGTTTGCATCTTACAGAACAGCTGATTACTTACTACACAAGATGATGGACACAAAACAAACTTGAGTGCTGGCTAGTGTGAAGATACTGTTGTTACCATTACCTTTCTTCTGGTGGCCAGGGGCATCAGGCTGGGAGACAGGGGCCTGTAGGAGAGAAGAGACCTAGGTGTACTCTAGAGTACACCCAAGGTGTACTCAAGCTAGGGATAGCCTGTCACCATCACCAAAGCTCTGCTCTTGCAGTCAGAAGGCTTCAACTCCTCTCTGACATTTTTCCCAATTGCTCTATTCCTGGGTTCACTCTAGCTTTACTTGTTCTCTCCTGGATACCTGGAGACCAGGCTTGTTCTGGAGACCGCAGGTCAGAAGCGGGTACAGTAAGCGCCCAACCAGGTCTTGAGGGCACTGAGGCGGCTCCGCCCCCGGCTGAACTCAGGGGATGGGGTGGGGCGGGGGAGTGTCCCCGGGGCTGTGCTGGCAGGCAGGGAAGGACATCTCCCCCGGGATGGCCCAGGCAAACTCCCGTTACGACCCTGATCGCGACCTGACCCGCGGATCTCCTCAGCCGAGGCCGCTCCTCGCTTCCCCAACTTCCGCCAACCTTGAGAGAGGGCACGGCAGGCGGGCGGGATGTCGGGGACGCACGTACCTGGGCGGGGGCCAGCTGCAGAAGCGCGGCGAGCAGCAGGCGGCGGAGCAGGGGGCTCATGGTGCCCGCGGGGGCCGCGCGCCGAAGGCGCCCGCATCGCCCTAGCCCGGCGGAGCCGGGGGTGGTGGCAGCCAGAGCCCCATGGCGCGGGCTCGCGCGCGGCGGGCGGGGGCCGGGCGCGGGGGGCGGCTCCTCCGTGGCCCCCTCCCGAGCCCTGGGCGCAGGCAGCGCAGCGCAGCGGCGGTGGCCGGAGGAGCCGGGCGGCGGGTGGCGGTGGCGGGCAGCGGGCGGCGGCGGCGGGGACGGTGGGGGCGGCAGGGGGCCGGGCCCGGGCTGGCGGGCGGGAGGCTCATGTGACCCAGACACGCGCTCCCCACCCGGCCGCGGGGCAGGGGCGGGGCGGGGGCAATGGGGGGCGAGGCTGCCGGCTGGCCCGCCTTCCCCACACACCCCCTCCCTCCGCAGCAGGGGAAAGGGGACGCACCGCCCAGGGGGCCGGGCTCCTGGGTCGCTGCCTGCCGCTGCCGCCAGAACCCGGAGGGCGGGGCACTGTCCCAAGGCTAGGCCAGGACTGGGGGTGGTGGGCCTGAAGGAGGGAGTCGGACACGAGCGCTGAGAACCACTTTATTGCATGCATTTTGGGGAGTGGGGAGTCCCGGAGGAAACACAACAGACCCCACCCAGGTGAGCCGCTCAGGGGCTGGTGCCTGGGGGCAAGATTCTTGGGCCTTGGGGAGGCCCAGGTGGTGGCTGCCGCTGCTGCCTCTGCTGTTGCTCCTGCTGGAGCCTGGCTCTGTTGGCCCTGCAGGAGAGAGCACAGGGGTGGTCGGGACAGGGATCCCGGAGGGTGATGCCAGGACAGTGAAGAGAGGGCAGAATACAGCAGGGACAGACCTGGCCCGGGACCGTGTGTCATTGTAGATAGCTGTGATGATCCGATCCTTTTCATCCATGAAGCTACGGTGCATCTGCTCCAGCTTCCTGCATAGGGGTTACAATTAACCCTGAGTCCCCCAAGTCCTACTCCCTGTACCCCATTCTAGGGTCTCATTGCTTTACTTCTGCAGAGACTTCAGCCTAACTGTCTTTGCTGGGTAGGGAGAGGTGCACAGAGTAGCTGGGCTTGTCCAGGGTCCAATGGCAACCCAAGTCCCTGGCTGTCCTGTTGAAGGTGGTGACAGCAAAACGGAACATCAGGGTGGTCCTCACAGGAGATTAGAAAGGATTGTATGTCTAACTCCAACACTGAACTAGGCAGGCTGCTTGTTGGTGGGTACTGCCTTTAGGTATCTTTGTTGTAGAACCTCAGTGTGATGGCACGCATGAGAGAAAGGCAATGAGACAGGTGACTGCCAAACATGAGGACAGTTACTGGTGAGGACAGTTAAAATGCATTTCTTCCTTGTGCATGATTTTGGTTGGCTCTACCACTCCCTAGCAGCCAACATCAAAAACTTACCTTCAAATTATTTTTAAAAACTGAAAATGACAACAATAGCCTTTTGCAGAGCTGCTTGGAGAGACACGAGAGTGCAGGCCACAGGTGTGGCGTGGACGGCTGGCTGACCACACAGGGCTTCATCCACCCTCTTGCCTTCTGCCCACCACTCCCGGGGGAAGCCTGAGACGCACCTGAAGGCAACATAGTGCAGGCCCATGCCTGCCAGCATGATCAGGAGGCAGTACCCCAGCACCGTTTGGTTGTGTCTGTGCTGCTGCCGCCTTGACTCTGGTCCCTGAGGCTTCACGTGATGAAACTGGGCCCAGTATTGTGCATTGGGGGGTGCCCAAGAGCTGTTAGGAAGGAAAAGGGACAGTGTGGGGATAAGGTTCCTCAGGAGATTGGAGCAGGGCAAGCTAGCAGCAAGATACTATACCTGTGTGCTTGATGAGCGGACCTGGGATGGACCGTGGTTCCTGAAGACCTTGGGGGAGTTGCTGAGCGGAGCTGGTGGTCATAGTTGCGGCGGCTCTGCTCCCGGCTGAGCACTTGGTACGCTTCACTCAGCTCCACAAAGCGGCTGTGCAGGGCTGGGTTTCTGGGGTCCCGGTCAGGGTGCAGCTGGGATGGGGTGGGACACCCCTCATCTCATGTCCCTTCCCATGCTCCTTCCCAGGAACCATCTCAATAATGTCCACTCACAAGGGCTCAAAGCATTCCCAGAGGTCCTGTCTGGGGAGTGACCCTCATTCTCAAGCGTTCAGGCCAGCCACCCCTCCCAAAGGCCAGAGTGTCAAGAGGCACTCCTGCCCCATCCCCTGTTCAAACCCCCCTCCCCTTCCCTCTGCCTGCTTCTCACTATCTGGGTACATCCCATCTGGCTCAGATTTCCCCTTCCTCCTCTCTGCTTAGGACCACTGGTACCTCCTTGGACTTGGAGAAGAAAGCTCGTTTAATTTCTTCAGTGCTGGCATCAGGATGCACCCCCAACAGTTCATAGTAGTTACTGGGGCCAGATCTGTGAAGAGAGGCCCAAAACTGCAGGGGCGAAGGAAACACAGAGGATACACCTTCCCTACCCCTCCCAGCTCTCTTGGGCCACACCTTCAACTCAGCAACCAGGGGCTGAGGGGGCTTGAGGCATGTGCCAAGGGAGATCTGTCTCCAAATCAGCCCTCTTTTTGAGTGTTTTGGCAATGTTGCAGATCAGAACATCTCAAAGTGTAGTTCTCAGACTCCTTGTGTCAGAAACACCTGAGAAGCTTGTTGAGAAAAACAGATTCCTGAGCCTCCACCTCATTCCTGCAGATCAGAATCTCCAGCGGGGAGCCCAGGAATCTGCATTTTCTACCCCGCCTCCTCGTAGGTTAGTGATGCTTGACGACCACAGGAATTGCGGAAAGTGCATTGGGTTTGGCTTGGGCTCAAACTCGCTGTATAACCTTGGTGTTCCTCTCTTAATCTCTGATCCTGTGTCCTCAGCAGTGAAGGTGAGAAAAGCCTTTAAGGCACCTGATCAGAGTACAGAGATCACAGCTATCTCAAGCATCTAGGGAAGGGCCTGAAGCTTGACAGGCCCTCAACAAAAACCCAGTGAACCACCGAGCCGACACCGGGCCCCCGGCGACCCACTCACCGCTGCCGGGCAGCCTCTGCGAAGAGCCGGCGGGGAGGGCTGCGGGGCCACAGCCGGCATAGACGCAGGGGCAGCATGGCGGCCGGCGGGCAGCTGGTGAAAGGAGGCCGCAAAGAGTGCATCGGGATCAGACTTCAAGCACTCTGGGGGCCGAGGGAAGGGGACTGGCCCCATTTAACTTGCGAAGGAAAACAGAAGCAAGACCCGGGAGACTCAGGGCAGACGGGGCCTTCTTGCTCAAGACTAGACCCCAGTGTCCTAGATGTGTCCTGCCCCTGACTCGGACCCTTTTCCACACTGGCCTCGGTCTCTGGACAACCAGTCCCGCTGTGCAGAAACCCCGCATCCCACTCAGGGAACTTGGGGAACAGACGAAGGAGGAGTCACGTCAAGCCCCACCCCCGCTAGACTCACTGATTCCAGGGCCGCCGCCATTTCCTACGCTGACCCAGGCCCTGCCCCCACATTCTCATTGGCTGAGACGCCAAGACCACGCCCACCGAGCCGGAAGATGCGATGGAGGCCCTACCCCCGCAGCCCATTGGCCTTTGATTCCTCAGGCCCGCCCACCGAGGCCCAGTGTCTTGGATGCGCTGAAAGGCGCGATTGTCCACCCGGAAAGCGGGCGTTATCAAGCCTGACCTTCAGTGAAGCATTTGGCCCAGTTGCCGTCGCTCTGTCTCGCGAACATGACTCTTACTCCGCTTTTCAGCGAGACACTTCACAGAGCAGCTTCTACCCCATAGTCACCCAGGACCCTCACCAGAGCCTGGCAAGGGGGCACGGCTCTCAGAGGGAGACTGAGGCTGGACTTTTTTTTCCAAGTCACTTGTCTTGTCTCTTTCACCCACCCCGGTCTCCCAGCGGCCCCTCTCTGTCTCATGGAAACAGAAGATACCAACCAAATCCAAGAATAAAATCTTTTATTGTCTTCTGAGATGTGATAAGGCTAGGGACCCTACGGCGACTCAGGTGGGACTTCCCTGGACTCTGTTGTAGAGGAGGATGGCTCCTTTGGCTGAGGGGCAGAGCTCGGCCCACATTTCCATCTCCTGAAACCTCCACATGCTCTGTAGGGAGACAGTGAGATCCAGACATCCATCCCTCGTCTTTTGCAGGAGCTGTGCCCAGTTTCCGAGCCTCAGAGCCCTCTGCACTGCGGGGTCCCTAGGGAGACATATTAAGGGGACTGGACAGGTCCTTGGCCCTCTACTTTGGGCTGTGGGCATGCCAATGAGGCCTTGTGGCTCTGGAGGAAAGCTCTGAGAGATTGGGGAGCCCTGTTTGACCCAGCCCGCCGAGAAAGACATACATCACCAGGCCTCTGCAAGTCCCAACACAGCTACTCATTCAAACAAAACTTTGCCACTTTGCACCTGTGCCTCCACAAAGATGATTCCCGTGGACTCGTGGGCCTCAGGTCCCCCACTCATGTAGTGCTTCCTCACCTGCTCAGAAGTCAGGCTACACCTGGACAAGGACATGAGTGTGGCCTGGTGAATGCCTAGTCCCTGGAGGCCCAGCTGCCACAGCCACACCCCTCAATACCCACCTACCACAGGACCCAGGACTCTGTCCCCCAGAGCTCACTCACTGGACGTAGAACTCGGCACTGGCGCGGCCGGCACTGGTCTCATTTCGGGCGATGCCCAGTAACAGCGGCTGGCTCAGGGTGAGCAGTGGCAGGTTCACCTGGGGCCAGGGGTCCCACCTGTCAGTGCCCACGGCCCACATCTTACCTCTCTCAATGGAGAACAGCACATGCTTTACCCTTGTACATCATTTTACAGTTTGTAGCTCAAGTGCTCAGAATCACAGGATGTCAGATCTCTGGCATGTTCATTTTACAGAACCAGAGAGATAGAACCATTGGCCTAGCATCACCCAAGGCAAGTCGATAAATCAACTCCTATTTACTTGTCTTTTAACAAACCCGAGGTGAGTAGGCGAAGCATTTATAATTGTTCCCATTGTAAAGAGGAAGAACCTGAGGTACACAGAAGTGAAGGCTAGAATTCCATTCCAAGTGTGCCCAGCTGCAAAGCCAAGTTCCTCCCTCAATGCCACATGCCTGTAGACCCTCCCATCAGCCCAGACCGAGGAATTCTGGCATGTTCTACCACCTCCCTTCGGGCCCACTCTTCACTCACCTCATCACAGATCTCCTGGAGGACGCTGGAGAAGATCTCATGCACCACCAGCTCTCCAGGGAAGTCTTTGTGCAGGGGGCTGTCACCAGGGCACAGGGCCTGTGAGAGGTCAGGCTCAGCCCTTGCTCCCCACTTATTCCTGTCCTGCCTTCCCCATACTTGATAGCCCTGATGGCCTTTTGGGCCACAGTGTAAGAGTGTTGGTGATCCCCTAACGTAGGCTCTCCTTTCCCAGATGGACAACCAGCGGTCCAGCTAACTCTTTGCCCCCATCCCTAGCTTCCCACAGGTCTGGAGCAGGGAACAGTGGGGAGGCAGGGGGGCTGCCCCGAGCAGAGACTTTCAGAGAAGTACCAGACCAGTTCCTCCTCCTTTGAGAGAAGAAAAACAAAGCTGAGTCATCTGGGTCTTTGTGAGCAGTCTGGAATCTCACCTGAGGCTCAGGGTGCCCACCAGGCACGTCCACCAGCCCAGGTGCCTCAGCCACCTGCCGAGAGCGGCGCAGGAACACAAGGAAGTCATCCGCAGTGACCAGTGCGGCACCTACCCCCAGCGGGTCTGCCAGGTAGGCTTGCTTGTCACCCCAGTCTGCAGCCCCCTGCTGTTGCAGCCAGGCAGCAGAGCTGGCCCAGTTGGTGCCCAGGAAGTCTCGGTAGGAAGTAAGACCTAAGTGCAGGAGAAGCTGTGGCCCTGGTGAGCCAGTGGGTGCCAGGGTGACAGAGTGCAGGCGGAACTTGGAGGCATCAAAAAGCCAAGGCTGGGCCTGTAGCCGGCTCTCCCAGGCGGCAGCGATGGCCTTGTCCCCTTCTGGCAGTGGGCGACGGTCGTAGGCTGGGCTCAGTTCAGCCCGTACCTGCTTCTCCGACAGCCCACCCCGGGGGCACTGCAGCAGCAAGGACACCTCAGGGTCCATGGTCTGGACAGGGCAGCTCTGGAGAGGTCACAGCCAGACTTGTCAGCCTGGGAACCCACAGCCACCCACAGACCTCCTAAAGATACCCCTAGCCCTTCCGTAACCCACTAGGCAGTAAAGTGTCTTATCCATCAAGAGCCAGAGACTCCTGCTGCCAGACATCCCTGGGACTCCCGGGCACCCCTACCACCCAGAGGTCCTGGGTCCAATCACCCTTTAATGCCCACGTCTCCCAAACCCAGGGCTCCTGCTTCCAACCCTGGACGCGCAGGTACCTTCACCAACGGCCGGAAGCCGCTGCCTCCAGCTGCCACTCTCCGCAGACTCAGCCCGCAGCCTCCGCCCCTTTACCCGGAGCGGAAGTGCCCGCCCCTCCTTCCTTGACTTCTCATTGGCAGGTCCTGGCGCCCCGGAGCCCGCGGGGTCAGCCACCAGGAGAACCTACCCGTCTGTTCTCTGCTCCGTCTGTCTTTTCCATCCTTGATCTTCCGCGTCGTTATTCCGGATTTCGGCCCCGCCTCCTCAGGCTCCCCTCGCGAGGCAGATCCGCGAGCCTGGAGCGCGGCGGCTCGGCTTCCGTGGGCTCCGTCGCTGACAGTGTGACTTTGGGCAAGTCTTGCCTGCTGGGCCTCAGTGTACCTATCAGCACCAGGGAGTTGGGGTGGGAAGTGAATTTAATGAGTTGAATATCCCCTTCCCAGCTCACATCTTGAAGCTTTGTGATTTTCAGGGCAGGATGGAGACACAGGAGGGGGCCCCTGTAACAGTCTGCACATGTCACTGCTGCCCACATAGGTTTTGGCCATGCACTCCTCTGGAGGAAGGAAGCAGGAAGCATCAGGGCCCAGGGATAGAAGGGCTCACAGATGCCCGGAAAAGGTGCGCCCCACCTGTCTCCCACCACCTGCCTTGAAGGGAGGGCAGAGGACTCTAAGCCCAGCCTCCCTGGGAAATGCCAGTGAGGTGGGGTGGGAGTGAGGCTGATGGGTCATTCTATTCTCAGAGAGCACAGGGCCTCCTCTCCCTCTGGTCTCCCCCTGCAGCAGGTCAGGGACATCATAGGGACAAGGGGCTACCTCTGGGCTCTTGCAGGACAGAGACGTGCAACTGTCCAAGGCTCTGTCCTACGCCCTGCGCCACGGAGCGCTGAAGCTGGGGCTTCCCATGGGGGCCGGTAAGTGAAGGCTGGGGCGAGGAGGGGCTCCAGCGCAAGGAGCAGGGTGAGCCTGACTGCCCTTCCGCATAGCTCCCACGATGGCCCTTTGGGGACAGCACAGAGGGCACATCCCTCCATGTCCATGGACAGGGAAGACTGAGGCCCAGAGCCCAATATCATGTCTGGGGAAAACTGGGAAAGGATCCTCTCTCCAGGCCAGACTTGGTGATACCTCCAGCCCAGAGGCCCAATAAACACATCCCAAGAGCAGGCCCTGGGGGCTAAAAAAGGTCACTTTATCTTTGTAACTCTCCATTAGGCAGATCTCATTTCCATGTCAGTTGAGGAAACAGGCCCAGTAAGGGGAGACTTTCTACAGGTCACGCAGATGAACTCTTGTGACTCACAAGCCCAGGTTCAGTTCCAGTTGCTATGGCTCCTTCTGCTAACGCTGGCCCAGGCCAGAGCAAGTTCAGCTCCTGAGCAGCACCCCTGCCCACAGATGGCTTCGTGCCCCTGGGCGCCCTCCTGCAGCTGCCCCAGTTCCGCAGCTTCTCTGCTGAAGATGTGCAGCGCGTGGTAGACACCAATGGGAAGCAGCGTTTCGCCCTACAGCCGGGAGACCCCAGCACTGGTCCTCTCATCCGGGCCAATCAAGGTCACTCCCTGCAGGTGGGGGCTAAAGGGACAAGTGGGGGAGCCAGGTGAGACCCCTGCCTGGGAGGGCATCTCACTGCTGCCCATCTTCTCACCCATGCTAGGTACCTGAGTTGGAGCTGATGCCCCTAGAGACCCCACAGGCCCTGCCCCTGATGCTCGTCCATGGAACATTCTGGAAGCACTGGCCCTCCATCCTCCTCAAGGGCCTGTCCTGCAGGGGAAGGACTCACATCCACCTGGCTCCGGGACTGCCTGGGGACCCTGGTGTTATCAGTGGTCAGTGTCTCCCCTCCGGCTACTCCCACCCACTCTGTCCTCCCAGGGTTCCCTCCAAGGGTCTTAGCCTCTTTTATCCAAGGCCATGCAGCAGCACCCTCTTCTCCCCACTGAGCCCAGGAGCCCAGCCTGCCAGGTTTGATAACTGCAACCCCAGACACCCCCAGCACCCTCTTCTCCCCACTGAGCCCAGGAGCCCAGCCTGCCAGGTTTGATAACTGCAACCCCAGACACCCCCAGCACCCTCTTCTCCCCACTGAGCCCAGCCTGCCAGGTTTGATAACTGCAACCCCAGACACCCCCAGCACCCTCTTCTCCCCACTGAGCCCAGGAGCCCAGCCTGCCAGGTTTGATAACTGCAACCCCAGACACCCCCAGCCCTGGCTTGTTGTCTCTGCAGGCATGCGGCCAAATTGCGAAGTGGCCGTGTTCATTAATGGGCCCCTGGCCCTAGCAGGTGAGTCTGGACACAGCAGGGACCACCCTAGGCCTTCAGAGAGGGCATGAGTCACATCTCCATTCTGTCTGCAGATGGAATCTCCTTCTTCCGCTCTGCCAACGGGGTGATCCTGACTCCAGGGAATGCTGATGGCTTCCTGCTTCCCAAGTACTTCAAGGAGGCCCTGCAGCTGCGCCCTACCCGTGAGCACCACCACCACACCCCCATTCTTCGTGCCTGAAGCCCGTGCTTTCCGCCCTTCACTCTTCTCCAGCCACCAGCCCCAAGCTGACTTAAGTCTCTCTTTCTCTAACCACCTCGTCTCTATCTCAGGAAAACCTCTCTCCTTGTCTGATAATGAAGAGACAGAGTGTCAGAGTGGCCCCAGGCACACCTCCAGAGGAAGAACAATGATCCAACAATAAAATATTTATTTTAAAAAAAGAAATGTAAAAAGATAAAAAAGAAACTCCAGTTTGAAGTCATGAATCATTCTGTAGCTACAGCCCGTCTTCCTCAGGCTGCTAGGTCAGGGGTCTTGGTCTCGGTCACTCAGACAAAGGCAGGGTAGGCACTAGAGAGCTCGGGGCTCACTCCCCAGGCCTGGGGGATGGCGGAGTCAGGCCCAGCCAGGTCCCTGGTCTGCACAAAGCCAGTGACAGTGGGTGAATGTGCCCAGCTCAGTGCGTTTCTGGAGAGGGTGTGGGCAGTGAGTCCCAGTGCGTGTAGGCTTATGAGTGGCCATGGCAAGTGGTGCGCGGGACAGGGGCAGTAAGACGGGCCTCAGAAAGCCTCGTGGCCCCCTGTGAGCTGCAGGAAGAGGTCCTCATCCAGCTCCTCCCCACGAGCCCGCTCCCGGGTTGACAGGAAAATGTAGCCCCCGATGTATTCGTGCACGATGCGGCAGCTGGCAGACACGCAGCTGAAAGCCACGTTGATGTGCTCATCAAACTCGATGGCCACCTACAGGGCAGGTGGGCAGAGGGGCTGGTGGGGGGCAACATAAGGGAGCGGCCCCTGCCCTGATGGGTCCGGCCCAGCCCCCTGTCCCCACCCCCACCCCCACTCTGGGCCCACCTGTCGGATATCCCAGTTGACATTCCATTGGCGCATGTTGCTGAAGCGCCAGGTCTTGACCACGTCACCCACGGCCAAGTCGATGCGGATCAGTCGGTTGTTGGCGATGCCCAGAATCTCGTCTTTCCTGCTGCCCTTGAACCTGGCCCCCAAGGGGACAGACTGTGAGCCAGGGCCCCACCCTGCATGGCCCCAGAGCCTTCCCAGACAGCTTGATGCGGTGCTCAGGAGCAAGGTTCTTTGGGCCTCAAGTTCCTCATCTGGATAGTGGGGATTAATTGATATAATAATCATTATAGCATTTATATTATAGATAATGATTATATAATAATCATTATAGCATCGGGCAAATGGTCCATGCCTCGCTCATCTCTTTGCAGGCTTGGAAAACAGGCAAAGGGGGCACTCCTTGTCACAGCAGCCAGTGTTGGCCCTGTCCTACAAACCAGCTAACCGAGGCCTGGAGAGGGAATGGTCCATGGCCTATCTCTGTGTGGTCTATCTCTGTCTCTATCTCTATCTCTATCTCTATCTCTATCTCTATCTCTATCTCTATCTCTATCTCTATCATCTCTATCATCTCTCTCCATTTCTCTTGTGCTGCTGTGGGGATGCAGGATGTGGGGGCACATGGGGTGCCCACAGTCACGTCTGCCCGCAGAGAACAGGAAGGGAAGCTTCAGGGCGCTGCTCACCAGGCAGCAGGTGAGGGCAGAGTGGGCTAGGGTGGGCTCGTACCTGACCATGACATAGGAGATGCCAAAGTCCGGCAGGGACTGCCAGGCCTGGATGAAGCGCAGCTGGGCCTCAGAGAGCGAGAGTTGGGCCACGTTCTGGTGGGCCTCCAGGATCCGTGGGGTGAGCTGTGGGACCACACTGGTGAGGGGCCCCCAAAGTCCCTGAGACCCCCCTGCCTGTCCCCATCAGGGAGACAGGACGCTGAGCCTAGGGCAGGGCCAGTGTCCATTGTGGGGCCACCAGAATGCACCCTCTCACCACCACCCAGCAAAATGAGCTGAGCCAGGCACTGAGGTACACATGGGCGGCTGGACTGTGACCTCCCGCTTGCAGAGGGAAAGGACCAGTGCACTCAGTCTCAGGGACATGGTGGGAGAAGGGACAACTGAGCACATGGCTTTCCAGAGAAGAGCTTTGTGGAGCTCCAGGGCCCAAAGACAGGCGGGCAAATACCATGGTCATTCCCACCTCCCGCTCCCTCTGGCACCTGTTTGGCCTTGAACTTTCGCTGGAAGCGGGGGGCAACAAGGCCATAGGGGTTGAGGCCCTCAGAGGCAGTGTCAGGGCCCTGGGGGTGGTTGCCCGAGCCCCCACCGCCTGTCCTTTGCAGGCTTAGGAAGGCCAGGATGGCCTGCACCTCGCTGGCGTAGCTGCTGTCCGCCATGGTGCGGCCCTTGGAGGCCAGTCGGCAGCCGGCCATCCAGCGGGCGTACTGCTGCTCCTGGGGCAAGAGGACGGGGAGGGTGGTGAGGGGCAGGCCAGGCTCTCATTCAGCCCCTGCCCCTGTCTTTGTCCCCACTCCAGCCTCAGCCCAGCCCTGGCCCCTGCTCAGCCCTCACATCCTGGCACCGCAGGTAGAGCTCACTCATGCCCTCAGGCGAGGGCACCAGGAGTTTGATGCAGAATTTCTGGCCTGAGATGTTGACATCCGGGACCACCTCACAGCCTGGAGGGAGAAGAAGGGGTGGGCTAGAAGGCTGCAGAGGGGGAGCCCTGCCTGAGAAGCTCTCAGGCAAATGCCAGCCCTGCACAGCTACCTCAGGACAGAGGGCTTCTTTTTTGGCCCTCAGGAGGAAACAGGTGAGAGCGTTCACCTGGCCGGCACCCAGCCCTGCCCTTGGCCCTGCCCCTGGCCCTGCCCCTCACCCTTGAGGTTGAGCTGCTGAATGGGGTCACCCGGGGCCTCGTCCTGGCTCTTGTAGTAGGACAGTGTGGTCTCCTTGAACACCACCCAGTGCTGGCGGTACCCCTTCAGGGTCAGCTTCCGGGGCCTGAGGGGGAGTGGGAGGTGGTGACATGCTCTCTCTCCACACCAGGCCCCTCCAGCAGGACTGCCAGCTCCATTCCCAAACTCACCGGAAGATCCGGAGATTGTCCCTGAGTTCTGGGATGGTGGTGAGGCTGTCCTAGGGAGGAGAGGAGTCAGAGCCAGTCTTGGTCCCTGTGCTTGGCCCTCACCCCCGTCCCTGATCGGAGCCCCTCCTCACCAGCATGTCTGTGGGTGCTGACCCCTCCAGCTTCACCTCCAGGTTGTTCAGGGCTGTGTCCAGGTCGTCCAGCCCGGGGTCTATGCCAGTTGGTTCGCCCACCTTCCCACTCTGGGATAGCTTGTTGATGTGGTACTGGGTGGAGCACATGGCCAGGGAGGGCTTAGCGGCAGCCCATTCCCCTCACTGTGCCCTGAGCTGAGCTTCCCCAGCGATGGGGCCCCATTCCGGAAGTCCCTTCCTGCCCCGGGACTGGCCTGCACCCAGCCACCTGGGCCCCCAGGCCTGCCTGGCACCTGCAGGGCTGCAAACACCATCATCTCCTCCTCAGTGCAGTCAATCTCCTCCAGCAGCAGGTCCCACCGAGCCTGCTCATACAGCTGGGTCAGTCGCACCGGGTCTGTCTGGAGTGGTGAGAGGGTGGGGCTGGGTTGGTCAGGTGCCAAGTACCCTGAGCACCCCATGCACCCAGCCCCTGCGAGCCTCAGCCCTCAGCCCTGCTGTCCATGCTGTGACAAGCTTGTTTAGTGGTACCACATGGGCAGAAGATCCCAACCCCCAGCTTATAGCCTGCCAGTCTCAACTGCCCAGGTAAGAGGCACCTTTTCTCCTCTAAACTTTTTGGTATAGATGTTGACTATATGGCTATTGTGCACCCCACAGGCTGCTGAGGGCAAAATGGGGACTGAGTCAACCCATCAATACATTAGTCTTTCAAGAGTGCAGTAAAAGCCATAAAGGAAATAGCTGTGAGGTGTGGCTCACTCATGCCCTCCGGCAAGGATACCACAAGCTTGATGGTAATGACAGAGAATGGAACTGGGTTGCAGGGGGCTACTCTACATGAGAAAGTATTCAGGGAAGGCTTCCCTGAGGAGGTGACATGCTGTGCTGAGACCTGAGGATGACAATGGGCCACTAAACAGAAGAGAGATAGGAAGAACATTCCAGAGAGAAAGAACAGGGTGTGCAAAACTCAAAGGAGGGTTCCAGTTATCCACAGAAGACCAAGCCCACACCCTCTAAAATTTACCAAAATTGATAGCAAAAGCATAAAAAAGGTGAACTCAAAAGGACAAGGAAGGGAAAGGGGACTAGAGCAAGTGAGAAATGCCAGCAAAATCTGGGAAGATGGGAAGTGAAAATGTGAATGGGAACTGGGCTCTCACAACATTCTCCCTCTCTAGTTCTATGATAAAGGCACTGATGAGTTCTGAAAACAGGCAGAAAGCAAACTGCAAAATGGACAAAGATCTGGACAAAGGCATTCCATTCTCATGGCAGATCCTGGAGAGGTTCCGGTCTGGGACCCCGTGGCTGAGAGGTGAGGGTGGGCAGAGATGAGGACTGTAGAAATTCTATAAGAGGAGCAGGTCCCTCCCCGATCCCTGTGACCAAATGACAGCCAGTTGGCACCTGGAAGAAGCCAGAAATTTACTCTGAAATGCTGCCTTTGGTACTCCGGGCATAGCTGGGTATGTGTGGAGGAGGTGCAAGTTCCCTAGAACAGATGAATTAAGAGAAGGTTGGCTTTCTGAGAAGTGAAACGCCCCAGCCCTTTTCCGCTTACCACCCAAGACCTTGGCAGTGAGCCTTCTATGCCCAGTCAGGAGATCAGAAATTTCACTGCTAAGAAACCAATGGCTAAAAGAGAACCCTCCCCTCAAAGAGTGATGTCCCTGCCCTAGCACTCCCAAGAAGTCCGCAAAATGGCGAGCCCTATTCATCCACTCAGAGTTTCCAATCGGCTTCTTAGAGCCTCACTTGTAAATATGAAAGGCCAAGCAAGGATTACTCACATTTAAGGAAAGCTGCCAGCATGAACTACAGAGACCAAGACAAACTGGAAAAAAAAAAAAAAAAAAAGAGCTTGGAAGAAATAAAGACAATGTAGGGAGCAGAAGAAAACTTCCAACACTAGTCAAAATCCTTATAGAGACAAAATACTGCACGCATAAAACAAGAACAGAATGCTATAGCAATTATAGGAACATATAGCAATTAAGACTGTGTGGTATGGTCAACAGGAAACAAATTGACCAATGGAATCAAAGAGTGTCAGAGAGAGACCCACACCTGACTAAGGACAAAGGTGACCCTACAGTCACTGGAGAAAGGATACTCTTTTTAGTAAATGGCACTGGGTCAATTAGATACCCATGTGTCAAAAAATTTTTTGTACCCTTAACCCACACCACATACAAATATCAATTCCAGATGGATTACAGAACCAAATGTGAAACTTAAAACAATAAGGCCTTTAGAAAAAAATAGGACTACGTCTTTGTGATCTTGGAATAAAAAAAAAGATTTCTTAAACAGAACAGAAAAGATATTAATCATATAAGAAAAAATATAAATCAGATTATATTAAAATTAGGAACTTCTGTTTATCAAAATCAACCATTAAAAGTAAAGCACAGAGTGGGAAAACATGTTCACGATATATTTATGTGACAAAGTACTCATAAACCAAACGTATAAGAACTCTTCCAAAGTAGTATGAAAAAGACAAGGAAGTAAATATAAAAGTTGGCAAAAAAAAAAAAAAAACTTGAACAGAAACTTGACAAAAGAGGATGTCTAAATGGCTAATAGCCCTATGAAAAAAGGCTTAACCTGATTAGTCATCAGGGAAATGTAAATTAAAGCCACATAAAAAGCACATCAGTGGCTGTCTGGGGGTGGGTGTGGGCGGAGGAATGACTACTGCAAATGGACACTGCGGAACTTTCCGGGGTGATGGAAATGTTCTAAAACTGGACTTTGGTGATGGTTACACAACTGTATACATTTACTAAAAATAAACTGAATGCTGACAATGGGTGATTTTTATGGTATGTAAATTATATCTCATTAAAGCCGTTTTAAAAAAAACATATAAACAAAAAACCACATGAGATACTTTTACACACCTACTAGAATGGCTGTAATGGAAGAGGTAGGACATACCAAGTACTAATGAAGCTGTGAAACAACTGAGACTCTCATACACTGCTGATGGGAGTGCCAGTTGGTACAACCATTTTGGAAAGCTATTTAACAGTCATCCAGAACCCAGCAATGCCACCTCTGGGTATAAACTCCACAGAAATGTGTACCGAAGTTCACAAAAAGACATATACTGAAATGTTTATAGCATCTCTGTTCATAAGAGCCCCAATCCAGAAATTACACAAGGTCATCAACAGTAGAATGGAAATTAATTGTGGTATATTGACAGGACAGAATGTTACACATCAATAAGAAAGAATAAACCACAACTATATGCCACATGGATGAATCACATAAGCATAATACTGATGGAAAGAAGCCAGACACAAAAGAGTATAGACTGTGTGATTTCATTTATGTAGATTTCAAACACAGGCAAATTTGTCTGTGGTGTTAGAATTAACATCAATTGCTGTCCTTGTGGGAGATGGTGCCTAAAAGGGGGGGTCGGGTGGGGCTTCTGGGGCTGGTTAAGTGCTATAAGCTTTAAAAAAAACACACACTGGACAAAGAAGAGCTCTTAGAACTTAAAAATACAACTGCAGACATTCAAAATTGAATAGTTCACTTAGAAGATAAGTCAAGGAACTCTCCAGAAAGTAGAACAAAAAGACAATGAGCTTAAAAAACAAGAAAGAAAAGATGAATGACTAATTTGCTTCCTTGAAGAATCCATCCAGGAGGTCTAATATCTACTAAGTTCTAGAAAATAGGAACAGAAAAATGGAGGGGAGAAAATTATTTAAAAAATTATTAAGTGTATTTTTCCAGAGCTGGAGGACCCGGGTTTCTAATTTGAAAGGGCTCAGCAAGTGTACAGGCCAATCAATGAAGAAATATTCATACTACTGAGAGATTTAGAACACTGAGAGATAAGGAGGTTTTAAAAGTTTCTGGTACCTCCCCCTTATCTCCAAGAAAAAAAAAAGTGTGTATAACAGATGGGAGGACTAAAAATAAAAATGGCATCAGACTTCTCAACAGCCACATTGGAAACTGGAAATTAGGAGACAATGAGAAAGTGGGCTTCAAAATTTGGCAGGAAAATATTTCAGACTTAGAATTCTATACCTAGCCAAACTATTATGTGACTCAGAACTGTGACCTTTTAAATCGTGCAGGATTTCAAGCTGTGGAAGTCTCACATATCCTTTTAGGGAAAGTTATTGAAATATATGCTCCATAGAAATGAGGGAGTTCGACAGGAAAGACGAATACAAGGGATCCAGAAACCAACAAGTCCCATGTAGGAATTCCCAGGAAATAATGAAGGGAAGTCCAAGGACAACAGTCATGCACTAGGTGTAGAGTCCTGCCATTCCACAGTCCCAAGAGGGAATGAGCAGTGTGGCTGGGTTGCTCAGTTGGGAGGGCTTGGCTACAGAATACCCTAGCTCATCACTGCAAAGACCCCCAATGTCAAGCCACAGCCACATCAAGAATGTGGTCTCTCTTCTAACTGTGCACAGATGGACAATAAATAGAAAAATAAGTTAATAAAAATATAGCAATTATGAACTATAAGAAAAACTTGACCAAGCAAGGAAATATCATTACTCTATGGCTTAGCTAAGAACTCTATTTATATGTGTTACTATTTACAGCCACAATCATGTTGTTTTCATCAAAAACTATAGCACAACTCAATTGTAAAGGTGCAAAGAAATGTGTGTACTGTAGGGGAAGTGGGGAGTGTGTAAGACAGCTAAATCTGCATCTTTCATAAAAAGTTAATAGATAATGTGTGAACTGAAAAAAACAAGGAATAGAAATATATAAATATGCCATAGACATAAACACTCGAATAAAAAGCTGCAGAGTTAAAATCTACAATCTCTAGGGATTGAAGATCTGGGTTAAGAAGTGTGGCACGGAACTACTTTTGTTGTTGTTGTTGTTGTTGTTGTTGTTGTTGTTGTTGTTATAAACCTACTGGAATTATTTAACTCTTTAAGCTGTCATATATTACTTTGACAAAAAAATAAAATTTAAGGAACAAAAAGAACAAGAAAGAGCAAATGGCTTTTAGATATTGGACGACAGACCACACAGAAATAGAGAAGGGAAACATGGTGACTCCTAAGATTGCCCCAGCCAACTGCCTGGAAAGAGTGTTTCCAGCTTGTGGATCAGGGAGGAGGACCCCAAACAGAGCTCAACATATCCCCTGGGACTGAGGGGATGCAGTTGAGAATTTGGGGAGTCCAAGTTCATAGGACAGTACTGGAGAGGAGACAGCAGCACAGAGAGAAAACTCTAGAAAGGAGCAGGGAAGACATTTGTCAGACCTCACATAGGGTGGAAACAGATCACACTCCCAACAGCCAGGTTAGAGAAACCTCATGTACACGACATATCAGATAGGTACTCAGAAGGCTATTCCCTTAATAAGGGAGTAAGTTAGCCCTAGGGTAAAGGAAGTTCTTGTCCTGCCTAATTAATGTTCAAGGCTTAGAAGGATCAAACTGCTTCCAAGTATCTTAACTTCATCCCCAAATAAGGTTTACAAATATTTAAAGGACTACCAAAAAAAAAAAATCAGCAATCAACATAAAATTTGTAATGTCTGGAATCAAATTAAAAATAACCAGATATGAAAATAAGGAGAAAAATACAACTAATTCTATCTATCACAGATGATAGCATTAGTAGACAAAAGTACCAAAAGTTATTATAAATATATCCTATGTGTTCAAGAAAGTACAGAAAAGCATGAGTAAAGAGAGATGGTAAATATTAAAAAAGACCAAAATTTAACTTTTAGACATGGAATTCATGGCAGATTGGACATGGCAGAAGAAAAGATTAGTAAACTTAAAAATATAGAACTATCTGAAATGAAACACAGAAAAATAAGGCTAAAAAAAAAATAACAGCCTTAGTGATCTGTGGGATGATTTTAAACAGTCTAATAGTCATGTAATTGAGACACCAAATAAGAGGATGGCAGAAAAAATATCTGAAAAAAATAATGGCCTGAGTGGTTTCATAGAGTAGTGGTTAGCATGTCTGCTTTACACGCAGAAGGTGCTAGGTTTAAGCCCCAGGAGAGCCACGGCCCCAGGTGCACTCTGCGAACCTATGGGAGGAGACACCCCACCTTCAGAGATCCAGTTCTTAAGGGGAGACGGCAACTTCCATAGGTCAGGGGTGGAACAGGCGGGGGGGATTAAAAAAAATAATAAAAAATAATGGTCTGAAGTGTTCTAAATTTGATGAAAGAAGCTCAATGAACTCTGAGCATGAGAAACTTGAAATGAACCAAGACACTCGATAATCAAATTGTTTAAAACTGGTGATAAAAAGAAAATTGTAAAAGCAGTCAGAAAAAAAACAAAACATCACATACAGATGAGCAAAGAATGACAAGCAGACCCATCGTTGGAAGCAGTGCAAGACACAAGTCTGTGAAGTTAAGATACCGTAAAAAACAAAAAAACAACAACAAACTGTCAACCGAGTACTCCTCACTAAGTAAGAATATCTTTCAAAATTACAGACATACAAAAGCTGAAAGGATTTGTCACCAGTGGATCAGCGCAAGAAATGTTAAAGCAAATTCTTCAGGCAGACAGAAAATGCTATCGGCCAGAAACCTGGGTCTATGCACAGGAGTAAAGGGCACAGACATGATGAATGTGTGGGCAGGTACAGAAGACTTTCTCCACGTTTCAAATGTCTTCACAGGACACTTGGCTGATGGAGCTGCTCTGTGACTTGGCTGTATGAATGTCAACATTCTGGTTGGGATACTGGTCAGGGGAAACTGGGACCTCTGTCTGTTAATTCTTATAACTGTGAATCTACAGTGATCTCAAAACAAAGCGTTTGATAGGAAATAATTGACTGGTTAAAGTAGAAATAACAATTCTTCTCCTAGGTACATACCCAAGAGAGATGAAGAAATGTGGCCATGAATATTCATAGCAGTGTAATCATAACAGCCAACAGGTGGGGAAAAAACAAATGTCTATTAACTGCCATAAATAAAATGTGGCATATCCATACAATGGAATATTACTCAGCCATAAAAAGGAATGGAGCACTGAGCCATTCTACATGGATGAACCCTGAAAACATGCTCAGTGAAATAAGCCAGTCACAAAAAGCCACATATTGTGTGATTCCATTCATACGAAGTATTCAGAACAGGCAAAGCTATAGCAACAGAAAGGCAATTAGCAGTTGCCTGAGGCTGAGAGGACTGGGGATTAAATAGGGAGTGACTACTAATTGGAATAAGATTTCTCTTTGGGGCGATGAAAATGTTCTAAAATTGGTTGCGGTAATGGTTGCGCGACTCTGTGAATAGACTAAAACCAGTGAGTTGTGTACTTCAAATGGGCAAATTATATGATATATGAATTATTTCTTAATATAGTATCGTCATCATCATAATAAGAGCACCAAGAAGGATGACAATGTATTGTGGGCTTTCACACAGGGAGGAGTGAAGTGTATGAGAACAAGAGGGGAAGTGGACGTATCTTAGACGATACGTGGAACACTGTATTACCAGATGGTAATAGTGTGTGTGTGCTATAACCCCCAAAACAATGACTAAAAAAAAAAAAAAAAGAGAGAAAGCAGCATAGCTCATAAGCTAATATAAAGCAGATAAAATGAAATCATGAAAACTACTCAATCCCGAAGAAGGGAGGAAAGGCAAGAGAAGAGATCAAGACACTTCCTAGGAGAGGATGCAGGAGTGGTAGGAGGC
This sequence comes from Macroglossus sobrinus, assembly GCA_004027375.1. Taxonomy (NCBI): domain Eukaryota; kingdom Metazoa; phylum Chordata; class Mammalia; order Chiroptera; family Pteropodidae; genus Macroglossus; species Macroglossus sobrinus. Next base: position 84,473 of record PVKZ01002251.1, on the reverse strand, counting down.
GGGTCCAGGTGGAAGGGAATGAGTGGGACGCAGGGCGGTGACCGCCACCTGATGAGGCCCGGGCCTCCAAACAGCAGCGGAGGCCATAGGCAGCCACAGAAGCCTTTTAAGCAGTAGTGGCATGACCTAACATGTGTGTGTGCAAATGTTCATTCCAGATCCACGGGGTGGGGTGGGGGGATCCCCGAGAGGAGAAAAGTTCACTAGGAGGGGCTGCAGCAACCCACATGAGAGAAGCTAAAGGCTGGACAGATGAAGAGACAGAGGAGAGTGGGTGGTTTGGGATTTTAGTTCAAGGGATGATCAACAGGACATGATGAGGGATGGGGTGGGTGGGAGAAGGAAGTCTGGGGCTTTGCAATGAACTCATGAGTGGTGGGGGGTGGGGGTAGCACTGGGCAGCCTGGGAACCCAGAGTCCTGGTGCTGGCAGGAGCCCAAGGGGCCTCTTAAGTACCTGAGTGAGACAGACAGTTGAATACACAAATCTAGAGCTCAGGGGAGAGAGATGTCTGGGCTGGAGATTATAAACTTGGGAGGTACAGGGTACGCAGATGATGTTTACATCCACGAGACTGGAGACTCCTGGGAGAAGGGGTGGAGAGGAGGAGCCAGAGGCCAGCAGACAGGAGGGAGGGACCGGGAGCCTGCAGGGCAGCAGAGACACACGGCGCTGAGGGGTCACAAGGGGCTGAGTAAGAAGTGGGTGGGAAGTGAGCAGGGGACAGACAGCACAGAGGGCGTGGCCACCTCAGCAGCTGTGCTTCCTTATGGGGATGGCATGGGAGACAGCAGGTGAGATTTGGCTGAGGAGAGAGGAGGAGTCAGGGAGCACCCAGGCCGGCCTGGGAAGCAGGAGGCAGGATTCCACAGAGAAATGACACTAGATCCCAAGGGTTCTGTAGAAGGGACCACGGTTGAAGGTTTGCAGTGACGGGGAGCAGAGAAGTGGGGCAGTGGGCGTGCCTGTGGGGTTCTGGGGGTTTCTCAGAGGGTTGCGTGGAGCCTGCTGGTTGTCGGTGGGGACACTGGGCCAGGAAAGAGAGAAGCACCCTGGCACCTGCCTGTGAAGCCTGGTCCCTCACTCACCCCTAGTCCCTGCAGGTCCCAGCGCCACCCGCCCCAGGAAGCCTTCCCTGAGCCCAGGTGCCGGGCATTGCCCACACCTGAGCAGGCTTCCCAGGGGCACTCGCCACTGTCTACACTGATGAGGTCATTCTCTCCCTCACGCCCTTGGCATCGGTCCAGGCCCAGCGCTGTGTGGCGGAGTTAATAAATGGATGTAGATGGACAAATGGACAGAGGGACAGACCCCTAGAAGTCTCTCACGTGGATCCTGGAACCCACCCTCAGTCCCACATCTACTTGACCCAGACCCCGCCTCTCCGTGACCCCGCCTCTCCGCGGCCCCGCCCACCTTGGGGTCCAGGTCGAAGAAGCTGTAGTACTTGAAGCGCAGCCAGAGCGTGTCGCCAGCCTTAATGCCCTGCTGCATGAGGCACCTGGACGAGTCCAGCCACCTGGGCAGCAGCACAGGCTGTGGTCAGGGCTGGGGCAGGGGCAGGGGCAGGGCGGGGGCTGGGCAGGGGGCTCGGGGTCAGGTGCACACATACAGGGAAACAGGAGGCGTGGATGTGGGAGGGGGACAGGGCACAGGAGGGTGTGAGCCCTGGTGGGGGGGAGGCCGGGGTGCAGACCCAGCTGGTGGTGCACCTGCTGTGGAGGTGGGTCTTGTCCAACAGGGAGCTGGGCCGGGGCAGGCGCTGGAGCAGCAGGGGGTCTGGAGGTGGCTGCGGCCGGCTCAGCATGTGGTAGCAGGCCTCAGTCTGGGCGCTGTCTGAGAAGTGAGCCGGCATCCCCCGGAACAGCGCCGGTGCCATGCCTGGAGCGCAGGTCGGGGGTCAGCCGGGCCTGGCCTGGCCTCCAGCCCGGGGCGTCGTGGTCCTGGACCCTGTGCCCCACACCCCACCCCAGCCGGCCCAGCCTGCGCTCACCCCCAGCCAGGATGACCTTGGTCAAGTCATACACCTCCTCCTCTGGCTCCTTCTCCTTCTTCTTCTTCTCCTTCTTCTCAGGAGCCCGGAGCAGAGACAGCTCCTCGGGGTGCCGGATACCTGAGGGGAGCTGGGCCTCAGCGGGGCCAGGTCCTGCCCTGTGACCTCCTGCCCGACCCACGGTCACAGCCCTGCAGGCAGGACGGGGAGCAGAGCAGCAAGGACAATAGCCCGGCCCGGAAAGGGAGGGGACCAGCCCCTTTGCAGGACCCTGGCAGAGGGTGGCAGAGTGGGGGTCATCTGGGGACTCACTGAGGAGGCGGCAGATGGCAGCCACAGCCTGGAAGAGGGGCTGGGAGAAGCTGGCCCGGAGGCGCAGGGCGCAGCGGTTCGGCAGCCGCAGGACGATGGGCCGGTACTGGGGCCCGAAGAAGAGGCGGGCGTCGGCCAGGATCCCATACTTGTCCAGCGTCCAGTGGGTCTGCAGCAGCCACTGTCTCTTCTGTTCCCACCAAATGGCGTGGTCCGACCAGTCCTGCTTGCGCTCTGCGGGGCCACGGGAAGGTTGCGGGGTACACATCAGCCCCAGAGGACCCTGCCCCCAATGCTGAGCACAAGCCCAGGATTTGGAGGCCTGTGGTGGCTTCCCCTCCCCTGTCCATGCCATGGGCAGGAACAGGCTGTGTCGGCTTGGGGTCTGGGGCCAAGGTCATGGCAGAACGGCTCTTTGCTGGCTAACCCGGATTGTCCTTCTGGGACCAGTCGCTACATCACTGCCTAGGGAGCTCTCAATTCAGAATCCGGATGGATGCCCCAATCTTAAGTGTCCCCTCCTGTGTCCTCCCACAATTCCTGGCTCACTGGCCTCTCCTCAGCATTTCTGGGAGCTCAGGGCAGAGGCCGCAGCAGGGCCTGGGCTTGGGCCTGCCTGGGACGCAGCCGCAGGCTCTCGGTAAATGTTTAGTGGTTCCTAATTCTGTGAACGTGGCCTAGCCTTTAACCTCTCTGTGCCTTAGTTTTCTAATTCATAAGATGTGAGTAGTAATCACCCTGGCCCCATGGTCACCGAACGGTGCCTGCTATGTGGTAAGTGCACAGCGTGTGTGACACACTCAGGCAGGCACATTAACACATGAGTGAGCATTCAGTCAGAAATGTGAATACTTCACTCGCCACGCAGCTCATGATGGACGACACATGGTGTCCCCTCCTCCTCCCTCCAAGAGCTAGAAATGACACAAGGTGAGTGCAAAGACCAAGGATGAGCACAGTCCCCGTGAGTGTGCAGAGCCCTTTCTTGCAAGGGGTCCAATTCCCTGCCTCCTGACACCGTCCCTAATGTCACCAGTGCTGCTTCATGAAGACAGCTTCCCGGCCAGGACCTGTCTGCCCTACCCGGATGTTGGAACCTCCCCTGAGCTCTCACTTTGTTCTTGGCCTTCTGGCACCCGCACCCCTCTCCTCCGTGGCCCCTCCTCTCCTGGCCTGTCCCTGTCCTGTCCCAGTTCAGTCGGGGACCCTCTTCTCCCTCCTTGGTCATGGCCTCCTCCTGGGTGCTCTCATCCCATCTACGACTTCATCTTCCTGCAGCGAGCCCCAGCCTAGGAACCTGCAAGCCACCAGCCGAGGGCACATCCTCCGGCCTCGCTCTTTCCAGAAGCCTCGTCCACCAGGCCATGTGCCCGGCTCTGGGGCTAGAAGTGCAACGACTCCAAGTCCCAGCTGCAAGGCCCGCATCTCCACCTCCGTCTGCCCGACATGCACGGAGGCGCCCGCCCTCCTCACCAGCAACCCCGTGCCACATCTGGGGGCCGGTGACAAAGATTCTCCTGTCGGGCCTGGGCGTCATTCCTTTCACTTTTAGCCACTACATGTAACTGATGTTAACTCCACTTCCAAATCCACCGTCCATCCTTACTGCTGACCCACTGCAGGAGGCCACGCCTCCCATCCTCCAGCCCCGCCCCCCAGGGACCTGCCCTGGCCTGACAGCCCCTCACCTGACAGTCCCTCCACCTCTAAAGTTCTCACGGCAGCCTCCCCAGCCTTGTGTCTTGTCACACTCCAGGCATCCCTGCACCTGGCCTAGAGGCCCCAGTTCAGAACACCTGCTGTCCCAATATCATGCCTCACTCCTCCCTGCTGCAGCCCCCCTGCACCACCCCGCTACAGCACTCTGAAGTGGCTTCTCCTGGGAGGTGTCCCTGTCCCACGCTGGGCGTGGGACCTCTCCAGGCCCTGTTCTGGCTTCTGTGCTGCACCAGTACTCGGCCCTGTGCCAGCCGCTGCAGAATTGGTCTCGCCTGCCTGGCTGCACCCCAGGAGCCCGGGGGCGGGCCGCACGTGGCCCAGCTCAGCTGAGCATCTGTAGGCATCTGATGCTCTAAGGAATGAGTGAGAGCCGGAGGGGCAGGGACAATGTGCCCATCGCAGGGGGCAGGAGCTGAAATGACTTGCCTTGGGGAGCTGTGCAAGGGGTGGAGGAGTGGGGTCTGTCTGACTCTCTGTTTAGTCCTCTTGTATTGCCATGTGCCGTGCCCTGGGGACAACCAGCTCGTCACTCGCTCTGCCCCAGGTCGGCTGGGCCCGCCTGAGTCTCGGTCTGAGGCCCAGTCTCCTGAGGGACCCTCTGCTCCCCACTTCTGCTTTCACAGCCTCATTGCGCCCTGCTTTCTGGAAGCTCCCCTGACTGCCTCAGCCTTTTGGCCAGGCTGTCCTGGGGCCCTGTCCTGTCCACAAGCCAAATGACCTTCCTCCCAGGAGGCACGTGGTGGGTTTGCTGGGTCTGAGGAAACCCGCCCACCCCCACCCTTGGTCCGCCCAGACTCCTGGCTGAGACTATCATGGGCCTGCCTTCCGGTTATGGCTATCGGGCTGAGCATACTGCCCTCCCAGGAAGGGACAGCCCCCACCCCCGTCAGGGAAAGGCCATGAGAAGCCCCCATGTCACTTGCCCTACTGCTCTCAATAGCCTGATACCACAGGCTGCTCTTCTGTAACTTCCTGTGGGGGCAGGGCCTGTCACCAGCCTGCTGAGGGCTTCCGCTCTGGGAGGAGGTGTGGGAGCAGGCCCTCAGGTTCCCAGGAGGCCCCTCTGACCTCTCCTCAGCCCCCTGGAATGTGACCTCTTCCTTAGCCCAGGCAAAGCCCCTCCTTCCGGATGAATGGAGGACTGTGGCCAGGCCCGCTCCTTGGGGACTGAGCAGAACCAGCCGAGGTGGGAGGAAGGGAGCGAAGACAGTGGGAGGGAGGGGAAGTTGGGGAAACATCTTTTTTGGAACCAGATGATTAAGCTGGTGCCTGAGTCACTGTGACACTGTTATCGAGAGCTGTGCAGCAGGGATGGCCCGGAAGTGCCAAGGGACACCAGTCATAGCCGCCCCGTCGTGCTGAGGTCAGCAGCGGGACCGAGGGGCACTCACTGATCTCCTCCACGATCTTGAGGAGCACCCCGCCGATGTGCGACTCCCCCGTAACCCGGAGGGTGACTGACTCAGCTTCAGGGTCCTCCTCTCCCACGAACACCCGCAGTTCCCAGGACGAGTCGATGTAGTCCCCGGCTGCCGTCTTCATGCCCGCCATGGCTGCAGCAGCTCTACAGAGGGAGAAGGAAGCCAAGTGGACAGGGGTGCTGGGCCTGGCAGGCCACCTGTGTGTAAGTAGAAGACACCACACGGTGCCCGGACAGGTGGGAGAGCTGAGCAAGCCCACGGGGCCATGGCAGCAGCAAGACACCAACTCAGGTAAACCTCAGACCCTCTCGACATCACGGACGGTTAAGCCAAAAGGGCCCCCAGGGACCATGTTGTCCAACGCACCTCCACCTCACAGACGGGAAGACAGACCCAGTGAACGCACGAAAGGGCTCAGTCAAGATCACCCAGCTTGACGGTAGAGCTGGGCACAACCTCTGTCTGCTTTCCCAGCCCACAGCTCACCCCAAGCCCACACTGGCAGCTGCCCACCCTGGAAATGGCTGTGAACCCAGGTCAGAGAATAATTCCAATCCTGGCCTAAAGCTGAGAGCCGAACACCCCAGACCAGCTGAAGCCTCTCTAGGGCACTGGAAAGACCACGCTGCCATAGAGAGGAGCATGCTGGGCAGAGGGGCTGCAGGAGGTCAAGGAAGAGAAGGGGCACAGCTTACCTTGCCTGCAAGGGGTTGGGGCTGCAGATGGGGTTTGGAGTGTCAGTCACTCCTGGCTTCAGCCTAAACACCTGCAAACCGCTGGGCGCCTCCTTCCCCTCTGCTTTCTTTTTGTAGCTTCCTTCTGAGGGCAGCCCTTGCGTCTTATCTCAAGCAGGGCGGGCTCCGCCCCTCCCCAGGGCGGGCTGGTGGCTCTGGGTGCAGGAAGCAATTTGCCAGCCCTCTGCTCAGGGCTCAAGGGTGGCCCCGCCTTGGTTACAAGAACCGGAAGCAAGGGAGGAGTGGGGTTGGTGGATCTAACACCACACAAAAAGGGTCCCCTCATTTGGGGGATAGTTTGGTTCAAAGTAGAGAAGCCACCAGTTTGTGTTCAGGTCTAGGTTCCCTTGCAGGAGAGACCATTTCCATCTCCAGCGTGTCATGAGATGTGTGCCTTTGCGCCATTGAAACATCACTGGGTTGACAAGGAGAGCCATGGGGTTGGAAGGATCAGATCCAGGTTATTTAGGATTTGGCAGGTCCAGCCAGCTCAAGACCCAATGTCCCTTATCACTGCAAAGTAGATACTTGACGGCTCCATGGAGAAACAACTTCCTTATGTCCTTCCTGCCCCCTTTACTGGGACTCTTTCCATACGTGTCAACCTAGTGTTGCCCCCAGGAAACAAGTGAACAAAAAGAAATTGGCTCCATCATTCACTACCTTCCTGCCTCACCCCTACAGGTAAGGCTGCAAATCTCACTTCCTCTGTCACTTCCCTGCAACATGCTCTCCCTCACTCCCAGTGGGACCATTCCTGTCAAGTTCCTACTCAAATATGACCTCTGAGGGTCCCTGATAGCCCAATTTTTCCCGTCCACCCCTGCACTAGGATGTACATTTTGGGAGACAGGCCTTGTGTCCACGCCTGGCTCCCGGCAAGAACTTGGCCTTTCCAGAGAATCAGTTTGGGGCTGAAGGAAACCAAGCCTTAGGAGTATAGCATGGCAGATTTCCCAAGGAGGCCAGGCTTTCTGAACTGTGCCACCCAGGTCAGGAGAGGGCCTGTGGGGATTCCCAGGGGAAAGCCAGTTCATGCAAAGTCAAGGCGGCAGGAAGTACAGCTAGCTGCTGGCCTCAGCAGCTTCCTCGCCTAGAAAACTACTCTTGGAGCAAAAGAGGAAGTTTTACCCCTGTCCCAGAAACTATCCCAGTCCAAGAAGAGAGTTTTAGAAAGTTTGTTGTGACCATGGAAAAGTGTAATTAAAACCTACCACATTAAGGCCAACTGAACGCATTGCGTTCTCTAAAAACTAAAATGTAGCAGTTGCCAGATTTATCTCCCAAAAAGGATGGCCCGATGCACTTCTTGCAATGGAAATAGTTTGGGTTCTTGGGGGGAACCGTGTTCTCTGGGTCTAGCTCTTTTCTGGTTTTGAGATTAGAGTGTGGAGAACTGACAGTATGGGAATCACCTGAATGTTTACCTGAACCTGATCACTTGGTCGTGGCCAGGTTCCCTTTCAGGTGTTGAGTGACAGCGCCACCTAGTGACCGCCCTGGCAAACCCAGGTGACCAAACCAAGCTCACTGGCCCGTCCATTAGAAAAAAAGAGGCTGTGGTCCGCAGTCAAGCCAATTCACACACACACCTCTCCCACCCCAGGCTGTGACCCCCACAGGACGGCCGCTTTAGTCTTTTGGCAAAAAAATTACTCAAGGACGTCACAATGTGTAACCACGCCCGATTGGCTTGTTTTATTGGAGAGAGGGACGTGGAATTAACAATGTGAAGACAGTTGGGACCTGAGGTTGGGAAGAATACCCTCCCCTCCCCATACGTGTCCACTGCCCCAAATAAAAAATAATCAACTATGGGAGAGCAGCTGAGACAGCAACTGGGGACAGGGGATGGAGACATAGGAATTCAAGGGCAGCAGAAGAGACCATGCATGTGCTGGGAGGGCCCGGAGGCGGCGGCTAGAGTAACACAGGTACAAGTCTTTGTATCTTCCACACAGATCTGTATAAATATATAGAGATAAGTTGTTCGCTTTTTCCCTTCTCTCCCTTCGGCTCCGTGCTGCTTGCCGCGGTCCCAGCTCCTCTTTCCACATGACGGCGAAGGGAAGGGGGACGGTGAGCAAGTCATCACCGAATTGCGATCAGACCCACATCCATCAGCTTCTGGATCTTCTGCGCTATTACAGGATTCTTTAAGTGTCTAATGAAGAAGAAGCAAAGTTATCTGAAATAAGACAACCTTAAACAATCTTATTTGCTCTCAGGGTAATCACTAATGCAAACCCCCGAGAAGGTACCAGCAACAGGAGGGGGTTAAGGAAAAGTCCCGACGGAAGAACTGCCGAGGCCTTCAGTGCCATCCAGACATAACCTGACCAGCCCCATGTGCAGGAGTCCACGGACACAGCTTTAAACAGAAACCATTCTTCCAGAGAAACTGTTTTGTTTTGTTTTGTTTTGACAGCAGAAAAGCTTTATCAGAAAAGAAAGTACACTTCCAGGCGTGGAAGCAGGCCTGAGCAAGTGAAGCGTGGCTCAAAAGGCCAAAAACTGGTCTTTTCAACTGACCACTTAAGCTATTAAGACCAACATATAAACGAAGCCCTTCCAGTTCACCACCAACTGCCGACCTTTTAAAAACACACTAAATACCCAACCCAGGCTTTTCACATCCCCACCAACTTCGTGCACTCTCGTTGCTTCTTCCTTCAAGGTCACCTCCCCGAACTCTACTCACTCGCTGAGTGCTTGTGGGTCCTTCTGCATCTGTTCCAGAATGAGCCTCATGGCCGGGTCACTCATGATCTGCTGCACCTCAGGGTCGGCCATGGCCCGTCGTTTCACGTCTTCCGGGCTGTCGTGTCGGTTGTACTGGGCCATCATACAGCGCTGGTAACCATCTGCCGCCTCCTGCATTCCACAAAAGCCAAAAGGGGTGGGCATTAGCACAACCTGCCTCACGGCTTCAGCAGGTCCAAAATAACAGAGGTAACTGAGGACTAAGAGATAGACACTCAGAAGGACCAGTGACTGAACACTGAAAAGATCCAAAGGAGAAGCAAAGGCCAGAAGCAACCCTACCTTACAGTTGGAGTCCAGCTCTAGTGCCTTCTGGTAGACATCCATGGCTTTTGTGTAGTCCTTCATCGCTTCTAGGGCAGCTGCTTTCCGTGTGTAACCCTTGACTGCAGATGGAAATGAGAGAGGTGAGGCATTATCCAAAACACAGCCCGTAGGATTACTTCTTCCACCCCTGCGTGAACACCGATACCCTTCATGCCTGCTGATGCTAGAGGCTAAATGCTACAGGCTGTAAAGACAGACAGGCAAAGAGCATGCCCTCTCCTCTCAATCTTTTGACCAAATCAAGGGGAAGAGGCAGCAGAAAGGCACTTACTGAAGGTCGGCTCTAGCTGGATACATTCTTCGCAGTCCTAGGAAGAGACAAAAAAGAATGACAAATTGAATTGAACCTCCACCAAGAGCGATTACAGAGTATTCTACTTTTGCCTTCAGTGCTCCTATCAACCCTGGCATCTGAGTGATTTAATGGCAGGCACAGCACAAAGAGAGGAGAGGAGGAAGTTAATACCAAGAGGGACAATGAATTCATATTAGGGACAACTCCAGATTAGGGGCCAATCCTTCCAAGTGGTCTGGACTCTTCAAAAGGCTTCATTTATAGAAGGAAAAAAAAAAAACAAACCCAAAAGGTAAGGAAATTTGAGACATTAAAGAGGATATGACAACCAAATGAAATGCATGGGCCTCAGACACAGCTTTGAAACATATTTTTAGACCAGTGGAGAAATCTGAATATAAACATAGAACAGATGGCATTATGGCCTCAGTTTTGCTATTAGCAGGTACTAATAATATGATGACTAGATGAAGAAAATCATTACAGGAGATGCATGCTCAAGAATTTAGGGGTCAAGGGCCAAAATGTATACAATCTCCTTTCATAAACAGTTCAGCAAAGAAGTGTCAATACTTACTGCTGAACAGAAGTGGACAATACGCAAGTACTCTTAGGTAATTTTGTTTGAAATATTTTCAAAAAATAAAATTATATGGAAAAGAATGCTATGCAGTGTAGTTTGCACTGCATAGTTAGGCCTAATTCCAACTCTCCCACCAATAATCTCTAAGACCAGAAGCAAATCCATTCCTTTTTCCTCATTTGCATGATTGAGAAGTGACTTTACAGGTGACTATGTTATTCTCTGCTTTGCAAACCAACTTGACATTGTACAGTCCTACCTAGTGATGTCTCTAGGCCAGACATGGATCCAAAAAATAATGGCATTAAAAATAAAACCATGTGGACTCGGGTACTGGTGTCTCTAGACAGATCATATTTTGTCACCTTCCCACAGATGGTCCAGGTCTGCCTTCTAGAGAACAGTTAAAAAATAGCCAAGAGGCACAGAGCGGCTCGTGCTCAAGAGAGCAATGGGGAATAATTCCTCCACTGTGTCGAACATAATCATATTTAACCATACTCGATGTGACTGAAAATAGCAGACCTGTCAAAAAACGAAGAATGGTAAAGCTGCTGTGGAAAATATGGCAGTTCTATGATCCAGCACTTCCACTGTTGAATCTAATACCTGAAAGAACTGTAACTAGAGACTCAGATATTCTACACGCACATTCACAGCAGCATTATTCACCATAGCTGAAAAGTGGAAACCTCATGTATCAACAGATAAATGGATAATGCAAGGTAATATACACACATAATGAAATAGTTATGCACACTCAAAAAGAAAGACAATGCTGACGTATTCTTTAACATGAACCTTGAAGACGTTATGCTAAGTGAAATAAACCAAACAAAAAAAATATTGTATGATTCCAGTTACATGGGGCACCTTGAGTGATCAAATTCAGAGACAGAAAGTAGAACGGTGGCTGCCAGGGCCTGAAGGAGAGGGAACAGGGAGGATGCAGAGTTTCAGTTTGGGAAGATGAAAATGTTCTGGAGATGGATGGTGGTGATGGTTGCACAACAATGTGTGGATCTGATGCCACTGAATCGGACACTTAAAAGGTGAAAAAGGCAAAACAAGTAAATAAGAGGAAGAATAATGGGGAGAAAAAAAGATGAGCGTCATTAGGGAAGGTGGAAAAGGTTCCACTTTCCCAAATACGCCCACCCACTAACAACTCCATGGGCTGGGACCAGGTAGAGACAAGTCTTGTATTTTACAAACCTCACACAAGCACCACCACCTTGAATCTATAATCAAAGTAAGAACAAGGTGATGTTGATGAAAATGTGAAAAGAGAAAACACCATCAACAGATCCCTGACGTACATGTTACAATGATGGCTGCTCCACATTCCTAGGTCCTCCTACCTTGAGCGCCAGCTGAAACTCCAGGAGTTTGGTATAGCAGGCAGCTCGGTTGCTATACAATTTGGCATCTCTTGGGTTCCGCTTGATGGCTTCTGTATAATGCTTCATGGCCTGGGGATAGTCCCCTGTATAAGGAAAAAAGGAACTTTTTTTAAAAAGCAAGAAGCTACCTTCTCCCACCAGAGCATATGTACCCTGCAGTTAGCCAAGGCCCAGAAGCACATCGACACCACTCATCCCAAAGTGCCGTCGTCTGGGCTGCACGTACCTTTCTGAAAACATTCGTTGCCTTTGTTCTTCTCCTCCAAAGCCAGGTCAGGGTTTATGTAGGCCAGCCGCTCTTGTTCCTTCAGGATTTTCTCTGCCTACGGAAAAATTATTCTTAGAATAGTCATTCAAATTCTCTGAAACATAAATATTGGGCTTAAAAAGCCTAATTAGGATTTTAGTTTTGAAAGAATACTAATGGTGAGATTTAATTCTTAAGAGTTTTATAGTCCTCATTATCAAGGTACACTGTGAAATAGAATGGTACTGACTTATGCCCTATGGGAAAATGATGCACGTGTTAATAACACAAGTAAATCTAACCAATATTTTTGTGAATACAATCATCTCTCCTTAATTTGACAACTGATAAGATACACAATACTTTGATTATATAAAAAAATTTTAAGTTACAAGATGAAACATAACATTGTCAGCACACTAATTCTCAATATTAATACATATAAGGTTGAAATTTTGGCTGATAAAAAAAAAAAAGAAGGCAAATCTAGGTTATTCCTTACACTTCATCATTAAGTGACAGGGCAGCATTACATAAAATTACCAAAAATACTATTTTGAAAAACTTAAGGTTCATTATTAAACAATAACTACAATAACTAAAATAATAATAAGAGACAACAAAACATCCCTCATTCTTTCCTTACACACCTGTTGGCATTTCTTGAGCACATCTGGTGTTCGGTGTTCCGCCAGAGACTTGTTATAGAAATGGATAGCATCCTTGTACTTTTCTTCTTTGAAGTAAGAATTGCCAATTCGAGCATAAGCTCTGACAAAGACAAGAGGAAAAAGAATTTGCTAAAGGCAGAGCAGAGACAAGACCCCATCACTACCTGGGCACTGTGTGCTTTCAACACCTTTGTCTCGACTCCTGCGGCCTCCTTTCCAGCCCACTGTTAACAGAGCAGGTTCCGTAGCCAACACCCCTCCTCCCCATGCAGGGAAAATTTAAGTCTCGGACAATGCACCCTCCACACCACTCAAGGCACTCCAGAAGGTCAGGCGTACTTGGCAATCTGTCGATAGTCTTCCCGGTTTTCTCGCCCCACTTCAATGGCCTTCTCACAAAGCTCCCGGCATTTACTGTAGTCGCCCTTTTCGAAGTACACGGCTGCCAGGCAGGATGGTTAAGAAGGAAGAGTCAGCCCACGCCTCTCCCCGAGGACTGCCTAACAGCTCACATGCCCCTTGCCTTGGGCCTCACCTGCTTGATTGGTCATGTAAGTCATGTTGGTAGGGTCCAGGTCCCTGGCTCTGTCATAGTGCTTCAAGGCTGCGTCGAAGTCTTTCTTCTTGTAGGCATCATTCCCCAACTCTTTTTCTTTCAGTGCCTAGATGAAGTTTGAAAGAAGTGCTGACAAATCTAACCCAGACGGCAAAGAGAGCAAAAGCCTGTGATCTGTCACCGGCACTGAAGAGCAACTACCACGTCTATGGAGAAGCAGGGTTCTTCACATCCACAGGCCTCTTCATCAGCTAGCTACAGATTTTAATCAGTGAAGTACTGTCAGAATGAAGAGATAGTGTCATGTCTGCTTCCTCTGTAACTCCCTTTTCTACCTACTCCCCTGGATCTTTGTCAGAAAATAGAGGGCTTCTCAGGGGAGAGGAAATCCCTTCAACTTGAATCAGCTTCAAAGAGGACAGCACAGTTTCGTACCAGGTTTATTGTGAGAGGCTACACTCAGTCCGGTTTCTGTCATGTGGCTGTCTCAGGGTCCCAGTTGTCAGGGAACAGCAGCAGAGGGGGTGGTGAGAGGATTAGGAGAAGGGGCTGCACTGGTGACACAAGTCTTCAGCACAGCTCATTACCACCCACATCGTAGGGCCTTTTTCCAGTTTTGAAACACCCCAAACAACCAACGCTTACCCATTGAAAAGTGCTATATCTGGCAACAATCTGCTGTTCTCATTTACAAAAAGGGAAATAAAATCATTTAGACACTTGTCTCCTGCTCTGGAAGAGAGTGTCGGTAAGTGGACAATTTTCAATTATACACCACGTCCAACTGGAACACAGAAGCAGAGGCCTAAGGACTGATACAGACAACATTCTTCTGAATCATGGCAAGGACAAGGATCACTTACAACTTTACGAGCTTGCCCTTGACAATATCCATGCTGGCAGAACCACAGCGCTGTGGGACTACGGAAGGGTAGCTGCCACTGCCAGAAGTCTCTGAGATACATGATTCCTATGCAATGGCTTATGAAGGGGATTTCTTAACATATTGACTATTTTAATACATAACAAGCTTAGCACATACTAAGCACTCAAAAACAACTGCAGCCATCCAAGGTATATAGACATTCCCACCTGACATACCGATTTCTAGACGACTGGGCTGTTTCACAAATGTTTGAAATAGTAAAAAGAGAAAACAACGAGACCTGCTTCTTATTCTCTGGAAGATCCTCTTCCATTGGCTCTGGCTTGGTCTCCTTTTTGGGAGGAGGTGGTGGTGGAGGTGTCGCAATTTCCTCCTCCTCATCCATACTGCCCAGATCCACTCCAAGGAGGACACTGAGAGTAGTCATGATTCGAGGATCTTGCAGTTTCCTAGTATAAAAAGAGAAAAGTAGCAATTATTCTTTCCCACGACCGATCTTCAACCCCTACTTACTACTAAAGCTCAGACTACAGCACATCAACAGATTGCTACATTCTGCACTCATCTGTGAGTTATAACTGGGGAATACTCAACTCTTCAAAATTCCACCTAAACTGAGATCAGATTTATTTCTTGAAAGCTGCAGATCTACAGAGAAATGAATCATATGTAAACTTCATCTGACCTCAGGAACCAGAGGGATTCGGAGACATAGACACCAATACGAGAGTTAGACACATCTTTATACCTGACATTCTTTTTAACCTTGAGTTTCCACTCTACTATAGTATGAGAGACAGTGAGGCCTGTGTGCATACAAAGGGTAGGGTTGGTGCCAGATCGGAATTGGAGGAAAGCAGTGAAGAGCCACGTGAAGGTTAGAATGAACATTCCAGTTTTTCTAATATAGGCTCCCCAACCCTTTCCAGAAATACAAGCAAACTGACAAAACTCCTACTGCTCTTTGGAGAAAAAGCAAAGGCAAAAACGCTGCAGTCTGATCGAGGGAAACCCCTGCCAGAGCATCTCAGAAAGAAAGCACGACGTTCGCATCCATTTTCAGAGACAAATCATGCTGCCTCAAGACTTACGTGCCCAGGTCGGACGGCTTATTTCGCAGTTGCTCTATCAGTTCCCGGTAGGTGGGATCACTGAGCAGCGTCCTTGTCCTGGGATCATTTTCTAACTTCTGGTACAGATTGGGCATATTGAAAGGATTCATGAATTTCCTCTCTGTTCCAAAAAAGGAAAATAAATTACCAGGAAGTCAACTTACCCAAGTTAGTATGCCTAGAGCCTACCGAATTGACATTTTGGGGAGGGGAAGGGGAGGAAGCCTCAGAATTAAACCCATTTAAAAAATAACAATGAAAAAAGAGAAAATGACAATGTACATGGTGCCCACCTGCCAATCGGGCCTCCATATTCTGTAAACCCTCTTTGAGCTGAGGATTATTTGCTTCATGCTTTAAACCTTCCTCATAAGTTCGTTTGGCTTCTTCAAATCGGTTTAAGAACTCAAGAGCTGCCGCTTTTCGTGAATAGCCCTTAAATCAGCAAAGACAGATGCAAAATACAGTCAGGCACCACATAATGACATGTTGGTCAATAACAAACTGCAAATACAACAGTGGTCCTATAAGATGATCATGAAGCTGAAAAATTCCTGTCACCTAGTGACATCGTAGCCATCCCAATGTCGTAGGGCAGGGCAATGCTATACATACTATTCCTTAAATAAATTTAGCGTGGCCTATGTGTAGTGTACAGCAGTGCACTTAGGTAAGGCCCTCAGCCTTCACATCCACGCACCCTCACTCACTGACTCACCCAGAGTGACTTCCAGTCCTACAAGTTCTGTTCGTGGTACATGCCCTACACAGGCGTACCAATTTTTTCTTTTATACCATATTTTGTCGTATGTTTTCCATGTTTAGATATACAAATACTACTGTTATAATTGCTCACAATACTTGGTACCACATACTGCATGTTGTACAGGTTAGCCCAGGAACAGCAGGCTTTACCACAGCCTAGGTGTGCCCTAGGCGATACCACCCAGGTTTGTGTAAGTGCGCTCTAGGATGTTCACACAATGACACATTTCTATAAAGGATACCTAGAGGTAAATCCAGAAGATGAACTCAAAAGATCCTATTTTACATTTGCTGGAACAAAATGGACATTCATGTGAAGGCCAAAGGAAAAAAAAGGAAGAGGAGCAGGATACAATAATGCCAAGACCTACACTTCATGAATCCAGCCAAAGATCGAGAGGCACATCCTTTCCACCCCAGCTCATCTTATGATCAAGTGTTGTCAGTTTCTTGGGAAGTACTTTCTTTTCCAGTAGTACAAAAAATAAGACATGTCTTAACAATTGATGGCACTTCAGATCTGATAAAATACGCTATTACTATGAAAAGCATACTTGAGCAAGGAGGAGGATGGGGGGTAATAATAAACTAGTAGTCTACTGGGACAGACAACCAGTCAGGTCAGAAGGATCAGATACTTAAGAACCACAAACAAAAGGCATCTCTGGAAAGTGTGAAGAGCCCCAACGCAACCACAGCTTACCTTGCCCCAGTCAGGCTTTAAGTCAACCGTTTTGCAACCATCCTCGTAAGCCTTCTGGTAGTCTCCTTTCTTGGCATAGGCCGCTGAGCGATTGCTGTAGAGCACATGGTTCTGGGGATCTAACTTAATTGCTTCAGAGTAGCACTGTAACGCATCATCAATATTGCCAGCACTTAGGGCCTTGTTGCCCTTCTCTTTTAGCTCATTTACCTAAGGAGAAAAAGAGTCAGTTCAGTTTCTTTCCACAAGATGCTTATTTAGTCTCCACTTTTTAGATGATGTTCATACTTTGCTACAATTATCAACAAATAGGTTACTTTACATATCAGATGAAATAAATCATATATCAACTCATTTACACTTCCCACACCTTTGGGAACCAGCATGGAAAATATAAAATAACCAGGCAGAAGCAGCCTGACACTTTGTGCTCCACTGGCTCCTGTATGGAAGTAAGAACCCAGTCACTCTTGCAAGTCTCGACTTTAGGCTGATGAAACCACTTTAGGGCGTACTCATGAGTTCCTGTCATGGAAAAATCATTTGCTACAGGTTTCCAAAGAGTCCAAATGATAACTGAGCACAGGCCTGGTCGCTCTTTAGAGGAAGAGACCACCAGGAAGGAAGTGGGTAAGTGTGCACTTAAAGGCTTTAGGATGCACTGAGATGCTCTCCCATGATCAGAAGAGTCTACGCGTTTCCATTTATAGGTGTGGTAATGTCATGACACGGTAAATTAATGCTCTGTTTCTTAATAGGTAAAGCTAGCCCCTCCCCCTTCGGGTTTTGCCATGCTTAAATATTAACATATTAGAAAGGGGATGGAGGAGGAGGAATAAAAAAACCCCCCACTATTTGTAGTTTAATCCCCTATCCTCTCAAACATTCAGAATGGATGTTGGAACACACTAAAGTGTTTAAAAAAGTAAAGTGGGCCATGGCCATTAGAACAGGGTCCCAATTAAATGAGTTTCTCTTAACCAGGGCTACTCTAAAAGTGAGGGAGGGCCACATTTCAAATGCAAACACATCTGCTGAGGTCAAGCTTCGTCATTCAAGTTACTACATCATTCTTTCTATCACCCACCCATGACCCAGTATACTAATGCAAGAAGGAATTCTGTTAAATGACTTTGGAACCCTGAGGCACACTAATTGGGAACCTCCATCACAGATCTCAGAGAACCTCGAACTGAGAAAATGCAGGAGACTGCCAAATTTAAGCAAGCAAGGGATAAAAATCTTAAAGTAAAGGATGGAGGTCTGGAGGCAAAAAGTTCAAAAATTCAATTCAACTAGTAACAAGAGGCAGCTGAGAACAGCTCAGGGAAGTTCTTGCTTATCCGATAGAACACAGTCCTCAACCATTTTTGGCACCAGACACTGGTGCTCCTATCAAAATCTAATGCCTGATGACCTGAGGTAGGGCTGAGGGGTGATGCTAGTGCTGAGGAGTGGCTGCAAATACAGATGCAGTGTGGCTTGCTGGCCCTTGCCTGCCACTCACCTCCTGCTGTGCCACTCGATTCCCAACAGGCCATGGACTGGTACAGGTCCAAGCCCCGAGTGTTGGGTACCCATGCTATAGAACATCATTTTCCAAACTCAGTAAAGTCAGGAAATCAAGTCTGTACGTCCTAACCAGCACTTTAGATCAAAAGGAATAGAGAATACCAGGGTGTAGGACACATAACAGTTAAATATTATTTTACTAAATGTTTACATATGTATTAAGTCAAAAGTAAGAAGTGTGTTACAGAAAAATACTACACTTATTTTATTTTTTAAGATATACAACTTTGGATACTTGAATTTATACAAACTTGAATATTCTCTAAAATTGAAATGAGAATATGAATTGAAAATGGAAACAAAAGGTAGCGAGTCATGTGTTTATTTTCAGGAATGGGTTTAAGACAGTAAGTTCTAACATCTGGTGTTAAAATGCTAAGTGGTTTGTATAACTGTCATGGTAAATCGGCAGTCCTGAGTTTAGTCAGACATTCATTTACAGTCTACCTGTAAATGCACTTCTATAATAGGCATGTGATTTTTCAAGACTTATTTTTTCATATTTTGGCACCCACAAGGAAAAAACCTTTCTTAAATTTAACAATGATGTGTTTCTCATTCCAGGAATCTTTTTCCTGTCTATACCACAGCCTATTTATTCCAAGATACAATTTAATTACAAGGGCTCAAAAAGGTGATCTCCATTCCGCACTCTTTTCTTTTTCTTTTTTTAGGCGAGGCAACCCTTGGTTGACTTCACAGGTTGCAAAGACCTTGTCAGCTTACAATCTCTTATTTATTTTTTATGCCTAAAGCGCCTGGTCTTCCTAGGTGGTCTCCCATCCAAGTACTAACCAGGCCAGACCCTGCTTAGCTTCCGAGATCAGACAGGATCCCGCTTGTTCAGGGTATCACGGCCATAGACCGCTCTAATTTTTTTAAATTTAGCCAAGAGGCTCCAGATTTGACTAAAGGAACAATGGCTCTCCTACAGCAAAAGGTTTGGCTTTGCAGATCTCACCAAAAAAATTAGCGCCTCCCCCCATCAATCAATCCATCCATCCATCAATCCATCATTACTGCTCAATGACGGCTTCCAACTGAATAAAACCTCTCTCTTTAGGCCTTTCACAATCTTCGAGCCACTGAAGATATAATTAAGTCACTGAAAAGTAACCAGCAGCAGCTTCAAACTCGGCCCCTCCAAAATGCTGAGCAGAGGCAAATAACCGACTTCTTGCTGCTCATCTATAGTGTCTTAAATTTTCTACAGCGAATTCTTCCTTGTGTAATGAGAAACCGACCTTTCAGAAGTGCCTGTTGTTACTCTAGAATCTCTCACACACTCTCTCTCTCTCACACACACACACACACGAGGGGGAGGGCCGCACATATATTTGTGAAACACTGGCAGAGATTCGTTCCAAGGACTTTTGCTGCACCCTCCCCTTTCCAGCATCAGGCAGAGAAGTCGGCCTGCTACTCGTCACACCTTCACTCAACACTCTTCCATTCCGGTTTTCAAAGGCAGGAATAGTATTTCCCCAACTGGCTACTAAGTCTCTCAGCCACTTCCAGCGTATTCCTGTCCCTGCTGCCTGCATTTCTCCAAGTTAACTGTAGCCAAGTCTAGGGTAGCTTCTTCATCGGCAATCCCTCATCTATCTCCTAGAAGGCGAATTCGCTGATGTGGACCCGATCCCTCGCGCCTCTTCCGGGGCCCCTCACCTACATCCATCCCCCCAGCGCCGCCGGCTCCATCCCCCACCCCGCTTAGCTCGGAGCCACCTCTCCAGAGGCCTCCGGGACCCGGCCGCGGCCCCTCTTCCCGCCGCGGGCCGGACTCACGCCGAACTGTTGTCTCTCCCCGGGCCTTCCTCGTTGAGTTGGGAGGGGACAGGCGCTGAGTGGACCCGGCGCTCCCCGCCGCCAGGCCTCGCTCCAATGCTCACTGCCGGTCGGCCGGCCGGCCGCGGCCCTCACGCCCTCGCCTCACCCGCTGCTCGGCCGGCCCCAGCCCACCGTCCCGATCGGGCGCCCTCCCCGCCCCTTCACCCGCGGCCTGGCCTCGGCCGGTTCCCGAGCGGTCCCGAGGCCTCAGCCTGCCCCTCCCCCTTCACCTGCTCCATAGCCGGGTCCGGAACCCCGTTGAATAGACTCAGTCCGCTCCGCGTTCCCAACCGCACGCGCCGCCTTCTGGAACCTACTAGAAGCTGCCGGGACCCCCGGATCCCGCCCCTTCCTCTCCTACTCACTGGTCGCGCTCCTCTGAGGATTTTCTGTGCTTCTTTACTATTGGCTTTATGTCTAGCCCATCATCCTCTATTCTCTCTCATTGGACAACTGGGCGTAATCCCCTCGGCCCTGCCTCCTCGGCGCCTCGGGATTGGGCGCTGCCCGACAGAACCCGCCCACCCTAGGCTCTACAGTTGGTGAGAGGGGCAGAGATCTACGACAGGGATTGGTCATTTGTTCCGCCAATCGTGGCCGCGCTGGCCGCGCCCATTGGTCCTGTTCTTTCTGGAAATTTCCACTTTTCCCATTGGGCTGGCGGACTCCCTGACGGAAACGCCTTCAGATTAAAAAAAATTTCAATTGGGCGGAGAGTTGCCAATGCTTAGAGCTGATAGGTTTAAATCTGTGCCCTTCAAAGGGTAGTGTGGGGTTTGTGGGAGCCCGCGCCTCAGTCACCGGCTGCTGTGGTGACTCTGGCGGCTGCGGAGCTGTACGGACCTTCGGGGCCGGGGCTGGGGTCGGGGCCGTTTCTCGCTGCCCTTGGCTGCGGTCCTGCCGAAACGATTCACTCCTCCCCAAAAGCAGAGAGCTCCTTGCATGGGGTGGGGGGGGTGGGTCTCAGCCAGTGGGGTGACCATCTGGGTCGGCCCCAGGAGAGCACCCTGGCCGGTCCCCGGATCCTAGTTGTTCGATTCTAAATGTTCAAAACTACCGCGTGGCGGTGTCGACGCTGGGGCTTGGATAGGACAGACCCGGTATCTCACCGTGGCGGTGCCCGCTGGGTCCCCTCAGTGGAGATGCATACCCTCTCTTACCTCCCTGGTAAAGGGCCGCAGTTCATGACCATGCAGTATTTAGCGGTTAATGAAAGGGAGCTTCTAGCATTATTCGGACATAAAGGGGTGGAGGGAACAAAGACCTCGGTGCGGTGCTTGACCACCTGGCCCGCGACTGCGGCCGGGGAGGGCCTTAAATCGCCGCCCAAATGAGAGGCAGAGCGGGCACCCGGAGGGAGGTGAAAGGAAGGGTATATAGCGGGAAAGAGAAGGGCCTGCAAAATTAAAATACTGATTTTGCCACCTGGTCAGTGTGTGGTTCATGGAACAATGGATCCGCATAACAAGTCTTAAAGAGGGCTTGCATGAGGGTCTTGGGCCCTGCTGTGACCTAGTTCTTCCCTCTCCCTGGCAAATGCCATCACTTCCCAGGGTTTTAAGTGCCCTCTGTATGCCAATAGCTTGTCTCCACAGCCTCCTTTTCCACCCCAGCTGTCTCTGATGCATTCTCCACACTGCAGGCAAAGTCACTGCAGATCACAAACCTGCTAACCCCTTCCCTCGCTTAAAAATTGGAGGCTTTAGATTGGGGCCCAGGGCTTGTCTAATCTGCCAGGCCTACGTTTCCCACCTCTTCTTTCCTGTCCTCCACCTTCAGCATCCAACTCCAGCCACCCTGACCTCTCCATTCCTTGAACTAGGCGGGCTCCTTCGCTCTGAGCATGCCTGCAAACTGCTCCCTCTGCTGGGACCCTCCTTCCACCAGTTCTGCCTCTCATCTCTCAGGCTGAGGTGAGCTGTCAAGGTTCCTTGGCAACTGGCCCCCAAGACGTACACTAATTTCTATCTACCTGCTACTTGCATTCACAGCGATGTGGGCTACACATGTGTCTAATCACAAACCAGCAACTGGTATTAATGCCACATTGCTTTCCTTCATCCTATGTTTCATGTGCATTGAGCAGTGCCTGACACAGCAGGCATTCATTAATCCATCAAATATGATCGAACGTCCTCTTATGTGTACTTGTGGGCACTGGGGAAAATGTAGTGAACAAAACTGACAAATCACTTTTCATGGTGCTCGTTCTAGTGAAGGAGACAAATTAAAAATAGTTTATATCGTGTATCTGCTTAAATGCAGTGGAATAAATCAAGGAAAAGGTGCAAGGAGTGTTGGGTGAGGAGGGCCAGGTCAAACTCCGTGAGAAACTAATATTTGAATAAAGACCCGAGGAAGGGAGAGAGTGAGAGTCATTAAAAATCCAGGGAAGAACCTTGTTGTCCGAACAGCAAATGCAAAGGCCCTCGAGCGACCAGAATGGCAAGAGCAGGGAGGGAGTGGGAGAGCCTGATGGACAGGAAGCAGGGCCGGGTCCTGCAGGAGAGAGGCCACTGTGTTCACTTTGGAACACGCCAGCAGGTTTTGAGCAGAAGAGTGACATTATCTGACTTTAATCAGATCTCTCTAGCTGCTGTGTAGTTGAAGAGGGCAAGGGCGCCCAGAGGCGGGGAGACCTCTTAAGTGGCTGATGCAGTAATCCAGGAGAGCCGTGATGGTGGCTGAGTCAGGGTGGGAGAAAAGGAGGGGTGAGAAGAGTCTGATTCTGGATGCGTTTTGGAGAAGCCAACGGGATCTGAGGATGCATTGAATGCAGAGCGCAAAGGAAAGTGTCAAAGATGACTTCAAGGCTTTTGGCTTGCTCTCTTATTCATCTGCTAAATTAAGTCTGTCAACACTTTTCCTTTCTTCTTGGCATTGTCTCCAGAGCACCACATTTTTGTCAATCCCACTGCTTCCCACCCCCCACCCCCCAGACCAGCTCTGCCTTCTCCAGTGGCCTTTTGAGGCCTTTCATTTCCCCCACAACCTGTCTCTAAACTTCTTTCCTGTTTCTCCTCCATGTGACCTGGCCTTATCATCTCCCACACATATTTTTTTTGCAGGCCTACTATGTGTGCTGCACTGCTCTGGGTACAGAGGCTCAACAGTGTACAAGGCAGCCCACAGAGGCGGCTTCTGCTACATAGATCTTACCTTCTAGTGGGAGAGACAGATGTCACTTAAACTCATTAGCTGTGTGACTTTAAGCAACGTACTTAACCTCTCTGTACTTCAGTTTCTTCCATTTGAAAAGGGGAATGAAAAAGTTTCAATGTCAGAGCAGTTGAGAGGATTGAATGATCTGATATTAGCAAAGCACTTAGAACAGTGGCTGATGGCAGAGTAAGAACTATATGCATTTGTTAAATACAAATAAGTGCACAAATGAAGAAGATTCTAGAGTGGGAATGCTATAAAGAAAGCGAAAGGTAAGGGATAGAGCACAACCAGGGAGGCAGGAAAGGAAGGCTCTCCTAGAAGCGGGTGGTTAGTGAAGGCCCCTTAGACCTGGAGTGATGGGAAGCCAGCCAGGGACAAGATTCCAGTTAGGGCAACAGATGATGTAGAGTCCCCGAAGCTGAAACAAGTTCGCAATTTTCCAGAAACCCAGAGATGGCTTTTTAATGCTCTTATGTTCTAGTCTGCAGAAGGATGATGAAGTGCCAATGACTTTCCAAGGTTACTGTGAGGATTAAACAAAATAACCCATACTAGAGTTTGTCATATCTGAAACTTATAAAAATTTGAGATCCTCAGAGAAGAAATAAATTAAAAAATGAGGCACAGAGCTTTAGAAGGGATGCCGATGGGAGACCCTAAAGCTTAAGCTTATTCAGTGTCATGGTAAAGTCACTTCTGAATATTCAGAAATGTTAACTCTTATGATTTCCACTAACTTGGGCTTCTCCACATTTCTCAGTGAACTCAGAGCTCTCCTGAGTGGACAGGGAGGCAGTGATTCAGAGCCAGTGTCGCCTTCCACAGATTCCCAGAGCACACAGAGAAGCTCCACCGCAGAAGGCACTCTGGCCCATGCGTTGCATGACCATTCAAGTGGTTCCTGCTGCTATTCTGGTGCCGCTGCTCTCGAGGGTGGGGAGCAGAATGGTGAGGGCCACGTCTGGAGTCCACGCAGGCCTTGTGCAGGGAATGACAGACTGAAGGGGTCAACGTGAGCAACGAAATCCCCGCAGAGTCAACTCCCCATTTTAAAGTTCTCCCAATAACAAAAAATAAAACATCTGGACCTAGCCTGGGAGTGAGGCGTGAAGGTGAGGAGAGGCCCACAGCTCTGAATTCTGGGGTCTGTAGGATACGGAATTTTTTGGTTTTTATAAGGACTTTTGCTATTGGAGTGGGGATTTGAGACAGCCTGAGTTTCCTTCTCCAAGTGAGAGCAAAGTTCCATTTCGGGTTCTGAGAAATTCTTTTAAAATATTTTCATTTACCACTTAACTGAGTGATTCTAACTTTCAAATCTCCTGTTAAGATAGACTCTGAGTCCTGATGAATGGGGAAAGTGTGATGGGAGATAAAGTGTCATAGACTTCTGCTCAATTCAGTGAACTTGAATGGAGAGCCAAATACAGTGCCAGGTGCTTCAAGGAATGAAAGGGTGGTAATTATCATCTGATAGTTATTCATCAGAGAGCCCCAGAGCCCAGCCCAAGGCCTCGCCATCCACACTGCCTCCCGGGGTGACCTCAGCCAGTCTTGTGGCTATAAATACCATCTTGGATGACTCCCACACTTCTATCTTTGGCCTAGATCTTGCTCCCAAGTTCCAGACTTGTCCACCCGGATGCCTCCATGATGTCTCAGCTGGAAGGCTAATGGACTTTCCAATGTGCTCAAATCGGAGCTTCCAATATTCTCCCCGCAAGCTGTTTCTCCCTTGACTTCCCTCTCATGAATGGCCTCGCTGTTCTTGGACTAGTTCAGGCTGGAAACTTCAGAGGTGTCCTTGACTCTTGCTTTTCACACCACATCCACTTCATCAGCAAATCCTGTCACCTGGACACAGATGCCTTCGCAACCCTGTTGCCATCTCTGAACTTTGACTGGGAGGGGAAATGGAAGATTGACTCCTTGAGTTGGTAGGAGGCCAGGGCCAGAGGGGAACCCCAGCCCCGGCTCCCAGGCCTCATCCTGTGAGAGGTGCAGGGTTGGAGGATGGGAAGGACAGATACCGTATTCAGGGACTACCAGGATGAGCCCAGTGAGGACACTGATGACAGACATCCACGACAGGCAGCAGATTAGGACTCTTCCCAAAGTTTAGGGCATTACAGATCCTTGCCTTAATTTGGGGCCACCTACAAAGAGAAGGGGCTTTAGTCGTAAGTGGGATAAAATTTCCTGACAGCTGAGTAGTATGGAGGCTGAAAGTCAGAATGAGTTGATTCTAAGGCAGTGGTCTTCAACTAGGGATGATTTTGCCTGCAGGGGACATTTTGCAGTGACTGGAGACATTTTTGGTCGTCATAACTTGCGGGGTGAGTTGCTATAGAGGTTGGAGATGCTGCTGAACACCCTACAATGTACAGGGTGGCTCCTCACAATTATTTGGCTCTAAATATAAACAGGACTGAGGTTGGGAAACCCTAATCTAAGAAAATGTAAAACGTCATATTTCTTGCCCACCTGAGGTTGGTCGAGGCTTGAGAGTGAAACCAGAGCTACATGACAAGCAGGTTGAAATTGACCGCAGTGTACAATGTGACACCCAATAGCAAAAGGCTGGCAAGGGGGCACTGCAAGAGACGAAAGATGGGCTGAATTCGGTGACACCCCTCCCACTGAAAGGGGGGGCAGTCTATGTCCCCTCCCCTTGAATTTGGTGGGCTCTGGGACTACTTTGATCAATAGAATACAGTGGAAATGTCACTGTGCCAGTTTCCAAGCCGTATAAAAGTGGCAGCTGACACCTCCTATCTTTTGGGACACTTCTTCTTGGAGCCCTGTGATGCCATGTAAAAAGTCTGACTGTCCCAAGGCCGGCATGGTGCAAAGAAGCCCAAGCTAGCCACACGGGGGCCCAGCTGTTCAGCCAGCCCAGCCCAGGTGTGTGAGGGGAGCCTTCCTGGACTGTCCAGCCCTGCCGAGTCACCACTCGGTGACCCTAGCCGAGGCCACATGTGGAGCAGAAGAATCTAGCTGTTTCTAGCTGAGCCCTGATCAAATTTCTGACCCATGATATCATTAGATAGAATTAAATGTTTTCGGCCATTTAAGCCTCAAGACAGCTTAAGGTAGTTTGTCACACAGCAACAGATAACCAGAGCAGTCGCCCCCAGGGCTTTTCCTCTGCTTTCCTCTTTTCTGCTGATGGGAGGAATCCTGGTGACACAGTCATGCTTGTTCCATCCGCTCCTCTCCAGCTCTGCCCCAAATGCTTGTCCGAGTGCCACTGTCTCTTATGCTAATGCCTTCTCAGCTGCCAAGAGGCACCCTTTAAAAATCAGCTCATCCACAACTAGATCAGCGCCCTCCAGAGATCCCCCAGTATATAAAGTCAACATTCCATGCCGCACGAGATCCCGCCTTCCCCCTGCTCCCCCCCAACCGTGTCCCCCTTCCCTCTCGCTCCACAGGCTCCGGTCGCTTGGCCTTCTGCTCTTTGAACACATTCTCTGGGCAGCTCTCAGCGCTGCCTGAAATGACTTGCACTTGCTCCCTTGTTGACTGTGCATCTCGCACGCTAGAAGCTGCTTCCTTGAGGGCAGGGCCTACCATTCGTGCACTGCCATGCAGTCAGCGCCTGGGACACAGCCCCTGCTTCTAAGTGTTTGGCAAGTGAGCAACTAGAACTTATCACCCTTCTACACCCTCCATGGGTCCCTCGGCTTCTCCCAGGGAGCTTCTTGGCTTTCTTCCTTCTAGATTTCCTCATTCCAGATTATGCCAGATTCTTACCCTTCTTCTAGCCAGATGGTTGGATCCCCTCAGATCCAAATATCCCAACCCCACTATCTCCATCCCAGCACCTGTTTCTTGAGAAACACCAAGCAGTGCAGAGCGTGAGTGTGGATGAAACGGGCCCTCTCGTTTCCTGTTGGTGGCAAGGTGCTCCCAGCAACATCTCCTTCAAATACAAAAAGCGATTCCACTCCTAGGAGTTGTTTATCCCACGGGTGAGCCCACCCTGGTGGCTCAAGGACAAATATCGCGGCTCCGTTTGTGAGGGCAAAGGAATGGCAACCAACTACGTGTGCATCTCTGGGGGTTACTGGGAAACACAACGTCGCCCCCGCAGGAGGGACTGTTCAGAACAGTCAGGTAGACACTGAGATGGACACATGCCATGACATACCGCGGAATGAAGAGAGTTCATTGTGGAACAGTGTGCATGGCCAAATCCTATTTTTGTGGGAAAAAAATTATGTGTCTGTCTTCCTGTCTGGCTGTATATGCACGGGGGAAATCTAGAAGGATACACAGCTGTTTAAGTTATTACCTGTGTGGACTGGGGATGCTGAAGGGTGCTGTATTAGTTTGCGAGGGCTGCCGTAACAAAACACCACAGACCTGGTGGGCTTCAACAGAAATTTATTTTCTCATAGTTCTGCAAGTCCAAGATCAAGGTGTCAGCGGATCTGGTTCCTTCTCCTTGGCTTGTAGACGGCTGCCTTCTCGCTGTCCGCACGTGGTCATTCTCCTGTGTGTGATGCCTCCCTGGTCTCTGTGTGTCCAAATTTCTTTTTCTTGTAAGGATGCCACCAAGATTGGGTTAGGGCTGACCCCAAATGCCTCCTTTTAATTCCACCATCCTTTTAAAGGCCCTCTCTCCAAACACAGTCCTGTGCTGAAGTGATGAGGATTAGGATTTCAATATACAAGTTTTGGGGAACACAACTCAGCCCATAACAGGGGCTTTCACTTACTATTACTTTGTTAAAATTTGCTACAATAAACATCACTATCTTAAGTTTTTGTACACTTCAAGCCAAATGTCCTGAGCATCCACCTCCTTCTCAGGCCTTCTCTGGAAGGGCAGCCTATGTCCCCTCCACAGCCAGCTCCAGGGCTCTCTGAGGCCCCTTCCCTGGGGGAACCTGAGACCCATAATATATAGCTACGTGCTCTGGACATTTAATACCTCTTAATCCATCTTTCCCTCTCATACCTCTCAAGATAATGGCTATACAACATCGGCCAATGAAATGATAAAATGAAACACAGGCAGATGGCAAAGTAAAATATAAAGAGAGCATTACCACCTGCAAAATTGTGATCACACCGGCCAAGGTGTTTGGGGTACCTGGGAGGTGCAGGGCCTCATCTACTTAAAGGAGGCAGGAAAAAGAAGAAGATGGCAAGTAAAATGGGGTAGATCTGGGTCTCAAAAGACTCTCAGGAAACAGTGATTTAAAATGAAGCCTTTGAGGAGAGGATTGGTCTTGTGAGGGGGCGGGGTCTCTTTAGATCTGGCAGAATCCTCCTGGGTCTGCTCCGGTCTTGAATCTCAGACTAGTAGCAGGAAACCCCCACCGCGCTGCGATCCTGAATCTCGTTGTACCTCCAGCCCTGCTGAGATAGGGAATCTGCTCCTCTGGGTGGTTTCGCAACCCTGAAAGTTGTGGAAGCTGGCAAAATCACCCCAGAACCTTGGTACCAATTTAGGAATAAGTTAAGTGACCATCATGCTCATATCTGAGTGTTTATTTAAAGTTTTGAAACACTTGAGTCAATATGCCCTATCTGATTTGTGATTTTAATTAGAGGGGTATGAGTAATGAGCTGCGCGCAATGATGGTTGTGATAATTCTTCCCACCCCTGGACGCCTACCCTTTGCAATGGGATTTGGCTGTTCCTCCAATTAAGAGGTGGAGTCTATTTCTCCACTCCCTTGATCTGGGCT
Organism: Macroglossus sobrinus; assembly: GCA_004027375.1. Lineage (NCBI taxonomy): Eukaryota > Metazoa > Chordata > Mammalia > Chiroptera > Pteropodidae > Macroglossus > Macroglossus sobrinus. The sequence continues at coordinate 55,714 of PVKZ01002251.1, read as the reverse complement.
GGACTTGTAACCTGCATTGACCAACAGGATGTGGTGGAAATGATGTAGTGTGACCTTAGAGTCAGGCCTCAAGGGACATTGTAGCCTCTGCTGTCACCCTCTGGAATATGGCTTGGAGACCATGATGCCGTGAAGATGCCCAGTCTAGCCCATTGGAGGATGAGAAGCCACATGGAACAGAACCCAGGGACCTCACTGACAGCCAGCACCAGCTGCCAGTCATGTGAGTCAAGCCACCCTAGGTCCCCACCCCAGTTGAGTTGTCAGGTGACTGCAGCCACAGGAGTGACTCAGGCAAGACTAACAGATAAACTTTCTAACTTATTCCAGCACAAACTGCTGACTCAGCATCCTGGTTATTACTTTAAGCTAATACATTTTCAGAGATTTATTACACAGCAAGAGATAACTTAGACAGTATAAAAGAATCTAAATTCATAAGTAGCATTTGAATATTTAAGAGAACTGATTTACCATATTTATAAGTCTAATACATTAGGGCATAAGAATTGCATTGCTTAACTGGTTAGAAAAAAATATTCTTGGCTTAGGAGGATAGAGTAAGGTGTGAGTGAGGGCACCCCTTGCCCCCACTCTCTCCCTATTTGTAAAGAAAAAAAAATAAAACAGAAAACAATATACTTGTTAGATGTGTAAGTCTCTTCTGTTGAGAGTTTGAGGTATTTGAGAGGAAGAGCTATTTCGACTCTGTAAAATGTAGTTTAAATCTATTAGGGAATTTAATTACCTAAGTTTATAATTGGCATTCATTTTTAGAATGTAATCCTGTGAGTTAATTAAATATTCATCAGAATAAATGAAAGTAGTTGTTCTTATTTTTATACAAAAATTAGTAGATTTATAATAGAAAACTAGATTTGCAAGTTGCACTTGAATGTTTAAGAAAAACTAGTTCTTTTCTTAATTTATAAGTTCAATAAACACAGTATTAATTTAAAGACAAGCAGCGGTAGGTAGCTTTTCTCTGCACAAAAGCCCCTTTCCTACATTAAAAATCCTCAGCTGACAATGCTACAGCGCCACTGGAAGATTCGGCATTCCACACACTTCCAAGGCTTTGCTTCTGCAGGTCGCTAGGCCTAGAATGCCCACTCCCCCCTCCCCGCCTTTAGTTCCCAGCAAAATTTAACCCTTTCCACGAGGTCCAGCTGAAACTATGAGAAGTCCTGCCTGGCCCAGTGAGAATGCTGTGTGGCCCAGGCTTCTCTTAGACCAGACGGTGAAGGGCTGTAAGCTGGGTGCTACTCTATCCTGGCTGCCATGTGAGAACAGAGCTGAGTCCCAGCAAAAAGAAAGGGACTGGTACAGCTGCCCAGGGGTGTCTGGGCCCTTGAATGGCCTGGCTGTGCAGGATGTGGATTTCAGGCTCAGGGCAGAAAGCAGCCTTCTGACAGGGCTCTGAGACTCTATGGATGGGTCCTCTCTCTCTTCCTGTGTCTTCCCCTCCCCAGACCTTGCCAGAAAGAGTGTAGTAGGCAGAATAATGGCCCTGTAAGATGTCCACTTCCTAATCCCTGGAGCCTGTGAATATGTTACACTATATGGTAAAGAAGAATTAAGGTTGCAGATGGAATTTGGCAGATTTTCAATAGGGAGATGTCATGGATTATCCTGGTGGGCCCCATGTAATCACAAGGGTCCTTGAAAATGAAGGAGGGAGCCAGAAGAGAGGCAGAGGGCAAGGCCACTATGGTAGAATGATCAAAGGCACCGTCCCCTGCTTTGAAGCTGGAGGAGGCAGCCTACAAGCCAAGGAATGTGATATGGGTGGTCCCTGGAAGATGGGAAAGAAAAGGAAGAGCTCCAGACGGAACACAGCCCTGCTGACACCTTGATTTTAGCCCAGTGAGACCCACGTCTGACTTCTACCAAACCTAAAGAGAAATTTGTGTCAAGCTGCTAAATTTGCAGTAATTTGTTGTGGTGGCAACAGAAAACTAATACACAGGGTGTCCCACGTGCTTCCTTTCCTGAATCAGTGACATCTGTGTAAATCACTTTCCAGACCACAGATGGACCCAAGTCTGGGCTCTGACCCTCACAGGCCATGTTGACCTTGGGCCAGTCCAGACTGCTCATCTATGCCATGGGGCACATGCCTCACCTGGCTGTCCAGAGCAGATAAAAGGTTACTGGAGGTATAGCGAATGGGCAGATTGCTTAGCTCTCCCCTGGGCTGGTGCCTAGTGGCCTGTAAATGGTTGCTGTCCTGGTTGTAGTTGGCAAGGCTTTTCTTACACTGTTGAGAAGTGGCAAGTGGACAGCTGACCTTGGGCCTCGAAGCCAGACTGCCACATTCTGTACTCACCTCACTGACCATTTTGGGAGAGGGCACAGGCCACGCTGGTGGCCCTGGAACGCTGGGGCCCTTGACCTTTCTCCTTCTTAGCTACTGATCTCCCCTCTCTGCCCTCACTCCCAGGGCAGATCACTGCCCACCTCCCTGCCAGCAGGTGTGTGGCTGATTCTCTCCTGGGCATTGGGGTGGTGCCAGCTGAATTCACAGGCAGATTCCCTGATCCTGCCTTCAGCCCTGTGGAAGGTTATTGCCACACTCAGTGCCAATGAGGCCTGAGCACAGGGCCAGGTCTGCAACCAGCCAGACCTGAGCGTCCTCTTCCTAATTTACAGGTCAGGAAGCAAATCGCAAAAGGCCAGTGTACCCAAGGGTGGCAAAGCTAGTACTGGAAACTTCTACAGAACTCTCCCTAGGTTATAAAATTATCCAAGATTATGCTTACCAAATAATATGAATAGTGTAGAAAACGTAAACATATTTATATTAAAACATACATCTTCACAGTCTGTAAAAAATTAGAAAAAATATAAAGAAAAAAAATTACTCCAATTCTTCCAGGGAGAACGCCACTGAAAACTCATTTGCTACCTTCAAATTCCGCTGTCCACCCTGCCTCCCCGCTGCTCTACATTCGGTTCCAGCCACGTCCTCTCCTGTTCCCGGGGCTAAGAGGCGGCGGCTCACTGGACTGGGGTGAGTCGCCGAACCGGACGTACCCGACAGCCCCATTTGTCACCTGCCCACGGCCAGCCCGACCGGGGCTCCTGGGGACCGGGTGGGGTGCGGGGTGGAACCTACGTGACCCGCGGGGAGACAAACCGGGTCCCCGGCTGCAAAGTTCTCCGCACCGCGGGGGCTGCACCGAGCTCTCCGAGTCCCGTATCGAGCGCCCGGGGGAGGAACAGAGGCGGGCCGGAGCCGAGGAGGGCCGGGAGACTCCCGGGACCGGGAAGTTGGCGGCGGCCGGGCCCGCCCGGAAGGAGGCGCCAGGCGCCAGGCGGCGGCGGGACCCTCCGCGAGTCGCAATGGGTAGAAAGAGGCTCCCGTGCGGCGCGACCCCTGGCGCCAGGAGCGCGAGAGGACCCGGCGGGACGCGCACGTGTGTATACGAGTGCGGGGGCCCATCCGGCGGCCGGGACTACAAGTTCCAGGGTGCCCAGCGGCGCGCCTGGGTTTTTCTGGCCGCGCGGTCCGCCGGCTTGGGGCAGGTCGCAGCGGGCTGGCACGCGTCACCCGGTTCCGGAATAAATAAGGGAGCGACTCTCCCGAGCACCGTAATTAGAGTCCAAGTGGGCGGGGAGCTGTCCCGCGCCGCCCGCTCATGTCTCTGCAGAGCCGAGTGTCCCGCCGCCTGGCACAGCTGCGCGTGGCGGGGCAGCTACTCCGCGCCCCGCGCTCCTGGCCCGGCCCCTCGGCGGGTGCCAGGCGAACCCGCAGCAGTGCGTGCGGCTCCCCGGCGTCCCTGGGCGCCTACGGCCCCCGCGTGCCGAGCCCAGCGAGAGTTGGGGCTTGGGCGGCAGCGGCGGTGGGGTGGAGAAGTGGGGTGCGCACCTGGGCCCCCCTGGCCATGGCGGCGAAGGTGGACCTGAGCACCTCCACCGACTGGAAGGAGGCAAAATGTAAGTGTAAGCGGGGCGGGAGGTGAAAGGGCGAGGACGGCTCCACGTGGGCCTTCCGAGGCTGGACTGCAGCCCATAAGCAGTCTCTCCCACAGAGAGACCTGAGGAAGTTGAGGCCCCGAATGCCCTAGTGTAGAACCCCCCCATTTATAGCCACGCCCCCCCGTGTGCCCAGCCCCACAAATCAGTTCACCCCAGACAAGGTCCAGGTGCCCTGTCAGGGTCAGTGTGAAGAGGGTAGCCTTACCCCACTGGAATGGGTCACAGGGCACCCCCAGAGATCATCCAGGACCTACCATAGTACTCTATTGTGCAGGAGGGAAACTGAGGCGCCGTGCTTGAGCTGAATAGCCCAAGGTCACTTGGAGTTTGTGGCAGAGCTGACATTAGGTTCCCAAACTCTCAATGCTTTGCAAAGTATGATGATTTCTCAAGTGGTGGCATTCTAGGCGGAGTGGCAGTGAATGGGCTGAGGAAAAGCTCTAGGGCTGGCATTGGATCTGGTGGGATCAGATAGCCCCAAGGAGTGGCCTCCCTGGGTAGGTCAGTCCCACCTCCATCTCGCTGCTCCAGGGCCTGCCTCTCTGAGCACGTGGTCTGGTGCCCTTTCCTCCTCATCACTGGTCTTTGGCCACTTGTGAGCAATCTCTGCCCCACTCCTGTAGGACACAGGCAGAAGGGCTGGCGGGGCAGGGCAGAGATGGGCATTTTGTCTGTTGAGAGCAGTGACATCCTCTGCCCAAGGAATCAAGCCATTTCCTGCAGCTCCCTGACGGGCATGAGTCCCAGGGCTGGACTCTCACACAGAGCTGGGAAAGGAAACAGCCCCACCTGCAGAGCCCCAAATAGCCCTGGCCAGGTTGTGTGTCCAGCTGCCCCTGCCCTTCAGGGCCTGCTCTCTGGGCCCTTGTAACCATTCCCGGCTGGATCCTCTTTCAAAAGGGCAGGGAAAGCAGCTCATTGGCTGGGCCCGCCTGTGAAATGGCTTTGGCCAATGGGGCTGAGAAGGCAGGCCTGGGGCTGGCCCTGGTTGCGGGTGAAGGGAAGGCGTTCCTTTCAGGATTGGAGGTAGAGCTTAAGAAGACTGACTTACCTCTTAGGAGTTGCGCGGCCTACCCTGGAATCTTAAAGCGCTGCTGGCAGAAAGCACTTGAGTTTGCTCCGTGGACACAAGGAGTGTTTGTCATGCCCTCGGCTCTGGCCCCAGAATACTGGCAGAGCAGGGTGTGGGGAAGAGGGGCCTGGCAAAGACCGCTGGCAGGGGGACTGTCCCCATAGGGAGCCCTGCTTCCCCTTCTCTGTCAGGGAACAGCAGCCCAGGGTGGTAGGAAAGAGCGAGGGAGGCCAGGGCCCCAGGCACCTGCTTTGGATCTGCCTAGATTTCTAGGATCCGGCTCCCCGCCCCATCCCATTCCTTGGCGCCACTGAAAACTTCCGGACCTCATGAAGCTGATCAGCCAGGGATTCCTAGGCTCCTGTGGTGTCTCTCGGTTCAGAGATGGGCTTTTCATTCATTCCATCAGTTCATTTTTATTGTGCACCTTTTAAACGGCCAGTACTGTCCTGCTGCTGGGGATTCAGTCACAAGTGAGAAAGGCAAGGACCCTGACTTCACAGCACTTCTACTCTAGGAGGAGGAAGCCGAGTCGAGAATGCGGTCGAGCCAGTGGGACATTGCCAGGGAAAGGTCAGGGCTGTGAAGGAACCATGGCAGATGGCGCTTCAGTGTTCAGTCAGGGGTGTGCGAAGAGGGAGCCTGGCCCCAGGCACCCCAGTACCAGGTGTGAACACCCAGCAGGTGTCAGTTGGTGGCCTGTGTTTTAGTTATCTGTTATTGCATATCAAATTACCCTAGTAACAAAGCGGTTACTAAAAGCAAACATTTATTATCTCAGCCTCTGAGCGTCAGCAGCCTGGGAGTAGCTTAGCTGGGTGGTTCTGGCTCATTGTTCTCAGGAGGTCTGGGGACTTGGTTAGGGCTGGAGTGAGCTCTTCCCAGGTGGCTCACTCACATGAGATGGTTTTGGCTAGAGGCCTCAGTTCACTGCTGGACTGCCACAGGGCTGCTTAGTGTCCTTATGACATGGCAGCCGGCTTTCCCTAGAGCTCATGATGAGGGTGAGGAGCCCAAGTTGGAAGCCACAGTGCCTCTTGGTGACCTGCTTTATTCTAGGGCTTAGAATTGAGTCACAGAGTCCGGCCCACGTCCCAGGGAAGGGAAATTAGGCTCCACCTTTGCAAGGGAAGAGAATTGAAGAAGTCAGGGCATATTTTTAAACCACTACACTAGGGGTTCCCTCAGCTGGACTCCCCCTCTGACTGGGGCCTGAGCTTTGGTCCTTGAAGACCCTACACCTTTTCTTCATTATAGTTTACACTGGTGGCAGAGTTATATTGTACGCAGTGGTCCCCAACCTTTGTGGCACCAGGAACCAGTGCTCCTGTGAGAATCTAATGCCTGATGAACTGAGGTGGAGCTGAGGCGGTGATGCTGGTTCTGGAGAGTAGCTGCAAATACAGATGAAGCTTCGATCGCTCGCCCACCGCTCACCTCTTGCTGTGTGGCCCAGTTCCTAACAGGCCACAGACCAGTACTGGCCCGCAGCCCAGTAACTAGGGACCCTTGCTGTGCTGTACAGTGGAGTGCACCAAGTGTGCAGACCTTCAGTATTTGTACTTAAGTATTCAGCTGTGCCACAGCCACTCTGGTTGACAGGACACTCCCGTCATCCCAGAAGGATCCTTTGAGCCCCTTTCCTATCAGTACCCTCGTGCAGCTATTTACTCTTTCTTCTATCTGTTTGTTTTTTGTCTCTTCTTGAACCTCATTTGGACAGAGGCATGCAGCATGTCGGCGCCTTTTACTCAGGATCTGTGCTATCTGTTTACATTATTGGATTGTCAACAGTTTGCTCTTTTTCATTGCTGTGTAATATTCCACCGTGTAGATGTACCACAGTTTGTGTCGCATTCTCCTGTTGAGGAACATTTGGGTTTCTAGTGTGGGACTGTTGGCAATAAAGCTGCTCTGGGTATTCTTGTACATGTCGTTGATGGACATGTGCTCCCCTTTCTTTTGGGGAAATACCTACCTAGGCCTCCAAACATCTGTCTGTGCCTGAGATGATTCTTTCTCAAAGACTGACACACAGTAACCAAACTCACAATAGACCAGTGGATAGGTCAGAAGGTTGATGTGCCCTGCATGGTGGGGAATTATGGCAGGGGGTCTGGACACTCTCATATGACTGGGCTGGGCCTCCCTTCCCTGTGGAAGCCACATCGTAGCCTTAAGTTCGCTCACCATTATGCGTTCTTAGCTGGGGGGCTGGTTGAATGATTTTGGAAGCTGATCGTACTACCCCGGGCAGGCTGGTCAAGCTTCCCGGTCGAGGGTGGACTTACCCACCCTGGGTCCCTTTCCCTGGGCGCTCGCTCAGTATTTCAGTCTATGCGCAGTGTGGCGTGCCTGCTCCGGGCCCCGGGGGCAGGATGCCTCAGTCCATGGCTCGGAGAGTCCTCTGGATGCGTGGATAAATTCTGCTGGACTCCGGGCCTTCCTTTTCTCCCCCTTCAAGCAGACTGCCCGCTTCTGCGGACCCATTCTCCCTCTGGGTCAGTAAGCGCCATCAGGCTGCTGCTTCCTGGCCGGGAGACTTTAGTCCAGTCTTGGAGAGACCTCTGCGGTATCTGATTTCACTGGCCAGTGTTAATTTCTCTAATTTAATTCCCCTAGTATTCCCCCAGGCAGTGCCTTTTCATCAGAAAATGCAGGAAGCAGTCGTGCTGTAAAGGCAGTTCGGCACGAGGGGCCCTAAGGTTGGGCACGGGGGGCATTTGGGGACTCTGTCGCCACAGGAGGGGCTGGCCTCCAGGGCAGGGCTGACCTGCAGTGGGGGCGGAGCTGTGTGCTGAAAAGACAGCGGGCATCGGTGTCATCAGACACGGGGGCGGGGGGGTGCAGCACCACTGCTCCCTCGCTTCCTGAGCCTCAGTTTCCCCATCTGTGAAATGGGACCAACAGCACCTGTTTGTAGGTTGTGCTGAGGTCACACCAAAACCATTTTGTACACAGTGGCCCTTTCCTTGTTGCCGCCTTGGGCCCGTCTCCTCTCTGTGTGCTGGCCATGGCGACACCGGCCATGTGTAAACTTGTCCCCTCCGTGGTCTCAAGTGCAGGAGCCCGACCTGCGTGTCCTGAGCCTTGTTTCCTCGTGCCCCAGCCGCACGTGCACAGGGCAGGGGCAAGATGCTCGTGCCAAGCCCCACGGGATTTCTTGCAGAGTGGACGGTTTATTGGATTTGACTGTTGAACTGGGAGGTTTTCTGGGCACACCTGGGATTTGGGGGGGCCCTCTCCCACCTGTCTCCTGGGGAAAAGGCCTTGGCATATCCCAGTGTGGTAGAGGCCAGGGCCCGAGGGAGAGCAGACCTCTCCGAGGGGCCCCATGCCCTTTATTAGCGCTGCTTGTGCTCCGGGATTTGACAAGACCCTGCTCTTAGGAGACAGTGCACCGAGTTGATTAATGTCCCTGCCACTGTCCCCAGAGCCTTACCGTTATCAGCCCTGCCCACCTGGCCTTCCCCCAAAGAGGAGCCTTCCTCCGTGCCAGCCTGCCCTCACCTTTCTGAACACCATCTTGCACAGCGCCATAAAGACACTTCTTAAAACACATCATTGAATTCCCGCTCACCCACTGCACTTTATAGCTCTGGCGCAGCCTGCTTCCTCCAGCTTGGCTTTTGTGCCCGAGAGCTGCTGAAAGCCTCATCTGGGGTCAGGCCGCCCCATCAAAATTTACTGCAAACATCTTTTTACAACACCTGTCTCACTGAGCTGTGAAATCCCCTCACCTTTCCAAAAAAGAAAGAAAATTAAAACCTGTGTTATACATCTTTTATAAGAAAAATAAAACTCACTTGTGCTTTAAGTCTGCATCTGTCCTTCAGGCGGAAGGAGGTGGAAGTGTTATAAATGCGTGGAGCACGTGCCCAGCCGAAGAGCCCTGCTTTTCCTCCTTTCAGAGCGAGAGAGGGGGGCCTGGGTGGCGGGAGACCCCACGGACAGAGGCAGTGGAGGCAGCGATGGTGGTACTTGGTGAGAATCGCTGTTGCCTTCTTTCTCATAAATCAGAGGCCAGAGTAGTGTGTAGCTCCTCAGGGATGAGCCAGGCCACAGCCATCTGAGACGAGGACGTGGCGCTCTGCTTGCTGGCCTTGGCATGTGTATGCTTAGGAATCGTGGACTGGAAAGGACCGGCTGACAGATGTCCCCAAGGTCGGTGCCCAGCTGGCTGATGGCAGAGCTGGGAGCTCTGGTTGTCTTCCTTTGTCATCTGTAGGAAATGGAGCTATCATTTGGACTTTGTTAGAGAGACAGGCCGTGCGGGCTGAGGGTCACTTGGACCAGGCCACAGATAGTGGGGAGGACAGTGTAAGAGAGAGTCTTGGGCTGCGTCCTTCCCCAGCATGTGTGTGGCCAGGTGGTGGCATCCTCCAGATGGTGTCTGCTATGGGATCTGAGCCAGCTCCGGGCACACCAGACTAGTTCCATGGGGTGCCTGGGACCTGGCCCAGCCAGAGGGACTCAGCTCATGGGAGTCCCATGGGGTCAGTCTGGGTCTCGGCAGGACCAGTGTCTCCAGCATCACAGCACATGCGTGCACTGTCTGGCCCCAGATCCAGCTGGCTGGGAGTACTTACACTTGGGGAGGGGGGATACCTGTGGTCACAATTGTGCAAGATGACATATATGGGCATCAAATAATTTGAAAGCTCCTCCACTTGCTATGCCCCAAATTGGGGGAAAAAAAATTTCTCACCTGAATTTTGTTTTGTTTTGCTCTCTTTGAGTCTTATTTCACTCAGGAGGGAGTGTGTGTATCTGATACGTACATCGCATTTTGTAGCTGACAGACTATTTTTACAGCCACCTTCTCATTCACAGCAAGCCTGGGCTCTAGGAGGGCCTGCCATGTCCCCGTGCTAGTGATGGGAAAACTGAGGCTCCGAGAGGCTGGGTGACTTGCCCATGAACACGATGCTGAGAAGTCATGAGCCCAACCTAGTAGGACTAAGAAGCAGGAGAGGAATAAAAACCACAGTAGCGGCCTGGACCGGGGCCAGCACATGCCATCCGGTGTCTTCGTTCCTTGGATGGGAGACGAGGGGGATTCTGTCACAGCACTGCTTCTGTTCTCCGGTCCAGCTGTTCTGGATTTCTCTTCATTTCTCCACCAAATGCTCTCTCTTACCCCAGGGCTTTTGCACATGCTGCTCCCTCCACTTGGAAGACTCTTTCCTCTTACAGAACTCACCCTCACCCTCCCAGCCTCAGCTCATTGGCTCATTGATTCGTCCCACGATGCTCACACATGCCACACACTGTGCCAGGCACTGTGTGGCCTAGGTCAAGTAAGGACTGAAGCACAGACAGGAGGGGAAGGGGCTACTCTGGGACGGGGAGGCCGATGAGGAGGGGCCTGTGAAGGCAGGCCAGGTGGGTGGCACAGCAGGTTCAAAGGCCCTGAGGCAGGGAGCAGCCTGGCTATTGGAGGAACTGAAAGGTGATCTTGGAGGCTGAGGTATAGGGGGCAGAGTGAAACATCGCCCAGGAGGAGGTTAGGGAGAGAGGGCTGCCTCCCATTTCTGCCTGGTAAGGACTTGGAGTTTGAAATGAACTTTAAACAGACGGACAGCTTTTGGCTTACATTCCTAAGCTCCCTGGGCTGCTGTGTGAGGAACAGGCGATCGGATGCACATGGGGAGTCAGCTGGGAGTTGGGGGCTTCGGAGGGGCCTAGGGAGTGACGATGGAGGCTTGGCGTCCGGCAGGGGCTAGCAGGAGGCTGGTTTCTCAGGTACTGTGAGGATAAATCTAACAGCTCAGAGGAGCGACGAGGAGCCGGAGGTGAAGCCTTGGGATCAGATCGTGGCATACAGCGGGTTTTGAAGGCATGGAATTGCTGTGAAGACCAGGGAGAGGTGTGGACTGAGAAGGGAGCAGCGAGGAGTCTGAGAGGGAGGGCCAGCAAGCTCTCCGAGAGAGGGCGGTCCTGAGGGGAACGAAGAGGCTGGCGGTACAAGGGAGGACAGGGAGGGCCACTGTGTGGGGCCACATGGCTGGTGTGGTATCTCTGACCTTGGCCTTGATAGAGAGGTAGGGCCACACAGCATGATCTGGGGGAGCATGGGAGGGAGGAAGTGTAGATAGTGGAGGAAGGGGGCAGAGAAGTGAGGCCACAGCTGTGGGGTGTGGAATACGGGGTAGAGGGAGGGTTTTGTTTTAAAAGACAAGGACACTAGCAGGTGTTGGAGGGCAGGCAGGCCAAGCCCGTGGAGGCGGAGCTGCAGGGGCTCGTTCTCTGGAGGGCGGCTGGGCGGCCTTGGCTGGGAGGAGGGACCTTCATGCCCAGTGACCTGAGCGAGGAAGAACAAGGTGTGGGCAGGTGTGTGGGGGGTCCTGGCTTGGTGCGGGGAAGAGGCAGCATCCATGGCTGGCGGAAGAGTGGGGGAGGCTTGGGAGAGGGGAGAAGGGGGAGGGGAACTCACTTCTAAAGCAGCAGCTAGGGTAGGCTGGAGGATGGGCCACCCGGTGTGGGGAGCAAGAATTTACAGGGAGCCTTCTGCTTGGTGGTGGTATTTTCTCCAGCAGTTTGCAGCTCCCAGGGCAGACCAGAGAAACTGGGGATACCTCCTCCAGGAAGCTGTCCAGGCCTCCCCTCTGCTGGGTCAGGCCCCTGGACCATACCTTGCCTCCCACCACTAGGCTTGGTGGGGGCTCAGTAAACATTTAATAGCTGACTGTCTGCATTCACAGGGCCAGGGAGTGACAGATCTGGATGGAGTTGGCCTCTCCACCGCCCGCTCTTTGCTTGGTGGGTCCTGTCTGCCAGCAGCCTTATGTTCTGCTATGTGCCCAACTAAGTCTGTTCGCTTCTCATTTAACACACAAGGGAGCTTTCTGTACCCCCATTTTTATACCCTTCTGAATATTAGAACCCCACCACTACTGTCACCCCACCCCAAACACACAAAGAAAGGAGCACTTACGTGGGAGCCCTTGGCCTGTCCCTCAGATGGCACGTGGGGTCATGTGTCCAGTGGGCAGGACAGCCCCTTAAGATGGGTGGGGGCAGGGAAACGGACCGTGAGCATTGAGAGATGCTGATAACACGGGACCATCCATGGTACGAATACCCTCGGCTTCTTTGAAAGAATGAAAGTGGCACTTGTGTGTGGCGTCTGAATTTGTCTTTGGGGGAAGCATTTTCGGTCTGATCACGGTGCCCCTGGGATGAAGTCCATCCTTAACAGGCCTTGGGGCCCCTTGGTTGGCGCTGCCTCCTCTTAGCGTCATTCTCCCAGGGTTTACCAGCCGCCCACTCCCCCCGGATTTCCCTCTCCCAGGGCCTCGAATGTGCTGTCCTAGCTGACAACACCCTTCCCTGCCCTGGCTGCCTTCTGCTCCTCCTCTGAGTCTCACTTAACCCGCTGGGCTGGGGTCCCAGTTACCTGTCCCCCAGCCCCCTGATCACCCTTCCTGAGTAATTCTTGGAACTGGGACTGCTTCCTTGCTCGCTTGCTCGGTCAGCCTGTCTCCCTGCCTGGGTTATGGGTTCTCCAGGGCCAGACCCACGTCTGCCTTGTTGGGTGTTGTACTCACAGCACCAAACGCAGGACTAGCATGTTGTAGGTGTCCGTGGAAGGTGTGGGACACGGCTGCCAGGAGGTATGGTTCCGGTTTGAGCCGTGACTGAAGTGGATTTGGGGTGCTGTGAGCCTTTATACTAATCCCAGCATGGTATTCATCTGACTGCGAACCAGGCCCTTTCTGTGCGCTTGAAGCCTTGAGGAACAGAGGCCTGGATGGACCTTGTGACTTCGGTGGGGAAAAGGGCATGTGCAGGGGACTCACCTGTCTCTTTAATACCTGCCCCTTGCAGCCATTTCCCAGAAGGCTCCAGGAGGCAAACCTTTCTTCTCCCACTACTTCCTCTAATGCCCTTTCACCTTTGCACACTTTCTCATGCTTTTTGAGTCCCTTGTCTGTGGCCTTTGTTGTTTGTTGCTTTCCCCTCGGGTGGTCAGTGGGGGCTGCTCCATCTGGGGAGCGTGGTGGGAGCTAGTGAGGGCCGGGCTGAGCGCTTGGGCACACAGGTGGCTTCAGGCCAGCAGGGGGAGCCTGCGAGCCACAAACCTGGACTGCGCTCAGGAGCGCCGCCTCCCAGGGGCGCTTTGGGCTCTGCCTGGTGTCGCCCAAAGTGAAGGCCAGGACCAGGGTCAGGCCTGGAGGGCAACTAGCCCAGGTGGACCCAGAGTCCATGAGCAGATGGGAGGGCCTGGCTTCCCCTCAGATACCGGTGGCCTCTTAACCTCCCTGGGCTCATTTCCTCACCTGTAAAATGGGGACGGTTCCAGCTGCTCCCTTGGTTCACGCTGCTGGGAGAAGCCCCATCGGGCATTTGTCAGTGGGGAGCCCTCAGCTGGTGCTGGGGACATGTTGGGAGCAGGCAGATCTGTTTGGTTCTGTGGCTCTTTGAAGAGGAAGGTTGTCCTGGTTCCTTATGTCCTGAGCCTGTTCATAATGACACTGATGATGTAACTAATTGGTAATGTAATTGATTGTTGGTATAATTGATAGATATCATAATCAACTGATAATAGAATTGATTCATGCCACCAACCTGCCTGGCCTTCGCGTGTGTAAGCTTGAAATTATTCTGCAAGGAGCACCTTAATCCCTGTTCTATAAAGAAATTAGGGACCTAGTGCTGTGGACGCAGCTGGAAAGTGGCAAAGTAGAATTTTGAACTCAGGTGTATGGTGCCTGAAAGATGTCCTTTACCTCCCTGGGCCTCAGTTTCCCCTCCTGAACAAAGAGGCAGGGTAGGATACTCTGGGGGCCTCGAGACTCCAACACCCCTGGTGTTGTGGCGCCTCGCTCTGTGCCCCCTCCTCTGGAGACTCGTAGGGCTGGTTTGCATCCTTGGATGAGGCGAGGGCCCCTGAGAGTCCCCGTGAGAATGGGAGACTTGGTGGGGGGGAAACCCCCAGGACTGCTCCCTTCCCTGCCCGCCTTGACTTCCCTTCCTGCCCGCCCCACCCCTCCCCTGCAGCATTTCTGAAGGGCCTGAGTGACAAACAGCGGGAGGAACATTACTTCTGCAAGGACTTCATCAAGCTGAAGAAGATCCCAACCTGGAAGGAGACGGCGAAAGGTAGGCCTGCTGGGGAGGCCTCGCTGGCCACGCGGTGGGTGGCCCCTTCAGACCCACAGCTTAAGAGAATCGTGCAGATAAGGCCAAGGAGAATGGTGGCAGCATTTACTGAGTACTGACTGTGTGCAGGGCACCTTGCATGTGTCACCTCACTTAACTGTTAGCACAGCCTGAGGAAGGTTTGGCTTTTTCCCCCATGTAGAGGAGGCTGAGCCCAGACTTATGTCACATGGCTGTGGAGCTGAGGTTTGTAGCTGTGGTGGAGTGGCTTGCAGCGGCCATGCTAGTGAGTGCCCAGGTCCTGCGAATTGCAGGCCTGGTTATTAGTAACCTGGGCAAGTCACTTAACCCACCTAGGCAAACCTTTCCTCTCCCACCACTGTGAAATGGGATGGATGACATTAAAACCGTACCTTTGCATAACATTGTAAAGATTCAAGGAGACAATGTGTGTGCTGCACATAGTAGGTGCTTAATCAGCATGGGCTGTCATTACCAGTGCCATCAGTCCCCATGAGGCAGACCACCTCTGGAGGTGGAGTGGGGTTGACAGAGATGCCTGGCCTGTGGGCACTGGTGGGTCACTCTTCAGTGGGGGCCTTTCTGTGACACCCCCCACCCGGCCTCCGCTTGTTCCAGGGTTGACCGTGAAGGTGGAGGAGCCCAAGTATAAGAAGGACAAGCAACTCAATGAGAAGATCTCCCTGTTCCGAGGTGACATAACCAAGCTGGAGGTGGACGCCATTGTCAACGCCGGTGAGTGGGGCTCCTGGCTGCCCTGAGCCAGAGACCTGGGTCGCCTTGTCACCTTTGCTCTGTGTCGTGGGGGACACCACCTGGCTCCAGCAAGGCTTGGGTGGCTGACGGGCTGGCCTGCCGGCGCCACGGGAACCTCGTGTGCCGGCTGCGAGGACTCCTCTCCCTTGAAACCCTGACCCGCTGTGTCGGGGGCGCCTTGGCTAAGCAGCCTCGCCGCTCTGAGACCCATTAGCCGGGAAGAGAGAGCCTGGAATTGCGCAGGGCTGCTCTGCCGGGAAGGCGGGCGCCCCGACCACCGCTCTCCTTCCTCTGCCTCCCGCCCGCCCTCCGTCCCTGCGCTCGGCTTCCCGCGGTGGCTCTTGCTGGCTTGGCAGTTTATCGTGATGAGTTGAGGAGCCTGCTGCTGCTTGTCTGCTCTTCGGGGAGGGAGGAAGGTGGCTCTTCTCCTTCCAAGTGGTTGTTGTCTGGTCAAGGTCAGGAGTGGACTGTGAAGGGGCAGTGAGGTCCAGCAGGTGCTCAGATAGTTCATGGGACAAGGGTGAGTGGGGCTAAAGCCAACCCTCTCTCTCCTGCTGGCGAAGCATCACGGAAGGCGCCTCCTTCTTAAAGGGAGCTTTGGGGACCTGGCACACAGGGAGACTCACCGTGCTGGCCCCCTCCTGCCTTGCAGTCTCAGGCACCCTAAGGAGTGTCTTCAGTCTCCTTCCTCTCACCCCCAGGCTTGTAGCCATTGTGTCTGACCCCAGTACTGGCCAGGGAGTGGGGTCGCAGAGGGGCCCTGGGACACAGTGGTGTCGATACTGGTCTCGCTCAGTGACGAGGCTCTCGGGACTCACTCGGGAGGCGCTCGGCTGCTCCAGATCTGCTCATTGTGATCTGGGTTGCGTTTCTGGCAGTGGCTTCACGCTGTGTGTCTCCCTGCCAGCATTGGAGAGCTGTGCAGTCACATGCGTGTCCCTCCCCTCACCTTGCCCGTTGGTGCACAGGTGATCAGTCACATGAAGACAGGAGTTCCGACTTGGAGCGGAGGGAGCTTGGGTCACCTTTGGGTTTCTGCTGCTGCTTTTGCTGTTTCTTTTGGGCTTCTAGGATGGTGGGTGGCAGTGACGTCCGTGAGTCCATCCAGGGAGTCACAGAGCTCAGACAAGCCAAGCTGCGTTGACTGATGTCACAGCAGCCCAGGGGATAAGGGCCTTCTTGCTTTCTGGACCCAGGAGGGGTTGGCCTAAGGTAGAAGGACCGAGCGAACGTTGGGGTCATGGCTGAGGGGACAGTCCCGCAGTCCCCTGGGACTGCCCTGCCCGGTGTCCCTGGCCTTGTCAGTCACTGGCAAGGGTGTGTGGGAAGCACCCTGCTGGCACTTTTGTTGCTGAGCTGCAAAGTGGCCAGAGGGAAAAGTGGGGCATCTTATCAGCTCCTTTCCAGCTGGGTTGGTGGTTGGCAGGCCAAGATGGAGGGTGGGGAGACCGAGGCAGGTGTCGGCAGGATGCAGATGGAGCGGGTGGGGGCTCTGGAGGGCTGCGGGTGATTAATGGCCCTTCTGAGTGCCCTGTGCCTGGCCAGCCTCCGAGTGCAGCGGCTCTGGCAGCCTCTCACGCACTCAGAGAAGCACTTTGGTGCTGGCTTCATTTGACTACACCGGGCGGGGGGTGGCAGCATTCGCCACGTCCCTCCAAGGACTCCCCTTCTCCATGTACCCGTCCAGGCTTGTTTCTTCTGCTGAATGGTGGGGGTGGTAGACGGCCCGGCTGTGGGGTGTCGGGGGACATTTGGAGCCGGTGCTCATGAATCATGAGGCTCACTCAGCACTTGGCATGAACCAAGGTCTCAGCACCTGTGGCTGTTGTCATTGCTAGAATTGATGCCATCCTTGTCACTCCGGGCATCAACCCTGCCCCAGTGATGGAAAGGGATGCTAGGTGCCTCAGATGAGCAGCTTTCTCCTCCTTCTGCCTGCCTCAGTTTACCTAATACCTTGTGGTGTGTTTTTCTGGGTTCTGGTTTTTTCTAGAGAGAGTATCACAGCAGGGAGGACCCAGAACCTGCCAGGGACCCCAGGGGATGGCTGAGGCTGGGCTGGCCCTGGACTCTGGGGTCCCACCGGAGACTGCACCCCCTCCAGGCCCTCTGTCCAGGTGTTCTCCTGGCCCTGGTGTCTGGGTGGCCTTGGCACTGGTCAGACCTCTGGAGTCCTTGTGGTCTTGGAACAAGTCCTCACATAGGGGGTCCTGGGGCCTCATCCCTGGGGGCTCCACTGTCTCGGCTCAACCCGGCCCACTGCCCACCAGGGGGCAGCAGAGATCGTGGTCCCTGCTCCCAGCGGCGCCCTGTAAATCAGCCTGTTTATTAGTGGAATAAAAGTCACAGCATCGAGGGGCTTTTCCGGGCTGCATAAATCTGATCTGTGCCTCGTGAAACCCATATGTGCTTAATTCATATGTAAAGTTTCAACCAGGAAGAGAATGCGTGTCCATTAAATTCTATTTGACTTGATTATAATCATTAGCCGTGAATAATTGCTTCTCTGTGCCGACCGCTGAGCCACCACAATGGGATAAAGGAGGGAGCAGTTATCTCAGGGTGGAGATTTAAATTTTTTTTATTTTTGAAGCCAAGGGCAGTGTTGGCCCCCGAGGGTGTTGGTGGCCCATGGGGACCTGGCCAGGTCAGACAGGACTGGGGGCTTGAGGTCAGCTGCAGAGCCTCTGGATTTCGTGGGGGTGTTTCTTTTTGTTTCTGCAGCCAGATGGCGGGGTACAGTGAAGGGGCCATCGCTGCCTGGGCCTCGCTCCAGCTGCAGGGACCGTGGAGGGGGAGGCATCAGGGGAGGTGAGAAGGGCCTGTGAGAGAAAGGGGGGTTGGGACTCCTACAGCCTCCTCCATCCTGAAGAGCCTTGGGCTGGGGGGAGTCTCCAGTCCAGCTGAGGGGACTCTTCCCACCCCTCGAGAAGACCCTGGGGATCCTTGGAGAGGGCAGGGGCCAGGTGCCCTTCCTGACTGTGCGCCTCACTCCGCCCCGCCCCACGGAGGGACCCCCACGGCCTCTCTCTGTTTCCCAACTGGCCCACTGACACTGGAAGTTCAGGACTGGTTTTCACCCCACTTTGCTGATATGTGAGATGATTGGGGTGCGCACACGCACGTGCATGTATGAATATGCGTGTAGTATGACATACGTTATATAGTATGTGGAGGAGGGTCTGGGACAGAGAGTGGAAGGGGTGATGCCTGGCTGGTGGGTGGCAGGGCGCGAAGTCACAGGGGTAGGACCAAAGCCCCCAAGTCCCCAGGCACAGCACAGGCCTCCCTGGACTGTCCTCAGCCCTCCTGGCCAGGGCCGCTTGCTCAGGCAGCACCCGGAGAGTCTCAGGCTCCCGCCATCTGTGTGGGCCACGACTCCTGCCCACAGGTGCATGCAGCATCCATCTTAATTAAATTAGGCTGCCACGCTGGCAAGATCAACCACGGAGCCCCTGCAGGTCCCCATTCTGGAGCAGGAGATTCTGGGGGGCAGTGCCTGCCTCCCCATCTTGGCCTACAACCCCAGGCTTTGTTTGAGAAGAGCCATGCCTGGTATTTCCTTCGTGTCTGGGGGGTTTCCTCCCAGGGGGTGTTTCGACTTCTGGAGTATTCCTGTCTTCTCTTTGTGATGGGGGTGGGAGGTGTGTGTGGCATGACCTTAACTGGGTCACTTCCATGCCCTTAGGTTCCCAGCACACCAGGCCTGTGCCTGTGGGCCCCTAGTTCCCGACAGACAGCTGAGTCCCAGGCAGGAAGTGTCCAAGCATAAAGAAAGACCCCCATTCTCGGCCAGCTCAGGGGTTGGGCTGCAGGCTTTGGCCTTCAGGCGTCATGGGACAGGGCAGGGATGAATGTGATGCTTTGTGCAAAGACAGAAAGAATCTTTTACTTCAAAGGTGTCCCAGGCCAGCGAGTCAGGGCCATGGGCACAGAGGGTCGGAATCCCAGAGGTCCTGCTGGCGGTGCGAGCGTGTCTGAGCCTCAGCTTCCTCATCTGCAAAAAGGATCATCATCGGCCCCACCCATGGTGGTGTGAGGATGACAGGAGTTCATTCAGGTCTGTCCGGCACTGGGCACACGGCCTGGCGCAGAGGGAGCCCCTAGGAAATTATTATTGGGAAGTCAAGAGCAAGAGCAAGTAAGTAGACTATAATGTGACAAAGCACTGGAAGCAAGATCTGAACAAAGTGCCATGAGACACCACAGGGACCAATTAATTCTGCAGGGAGGTGGCGGGAGGCGAGTGGGGTCACTGAGGCCTTTGAGGGGCCCGGGCATGTGGGCCAGGCCACGCAGACTGGGTGGGAAGCCACGTTTCACAGCGACAAGCTGGCCTCACTGGGAGTTTTTTAAGCTGCTTATTTATTTAAAATAAGGCATGAAGTGGCACTCTGTTTCCTTAAGTCTTGGGGCTTTGATTTGCGGTCTGCCAGCCGCGTATCGTCCCCCTCCGCCAGCCACGCCAGCCAGACTCTTGCTTCATCCCTCAGCTGCCTGGAGGGCCCAGAGGAGCCGGCCCCCTCGCTGCCTGCCCCTGGGCCACCACTCTGAGTCAGTGATTTAGAGACCGTCTTGATGGACTAGCAAGCAGGGGGCCGAGGGACACCGACTGCCTTGTGGGAAGTGATCTGACGCTAAACTGTCGCCGTAAATCGCTTTATCTGTCACTTCAGATTTAACTGTATTTGCTGAGGCTTGCTGCCACGGCCAACAGCAGCCCTCTCTGCAGCGGGCAGGGAGGGCGGGTGCGGACTGGGACCTGTGAGCAGCGGCAGATCTTGCTGGGCCCTGTCCCCCGGGGAGCACAGGGTGAGGGCCAGCCCCTCCTTTGGTGCTGACCCCTGGGTGCCAGCCCGAGGCATCCGTGGGGCATGCAGGACTATGATCCCCATTCCCAGTGGTTGGACCAAGGCTCAGAGAAGGAGATAACATGCCCCAGCTTGGCAGGTGACCCAGTCAGGATTTGAACTCATGTGTGGCCTTTCCTCCAGTTCCACAGATGCAGGTGGCAGGCCTGTTGCGTTCCAGGTATTGGGGCAGGTATTAAGTGGGGCGTGTGACACGCTAGTGGAAAGGGACAGCACAGTGTGTGGGGGATGGGAGTCCTGCCCGCGGGGCGGGAGGCAGTCAGGCAAGCTCCTGGAGGAGGTGGCCTGAGCTGAGAAGGGGGAAGCTGAGTCGGAAGGTGGACAAGGGCTTTCCAGGGACAGGGAGGGAGAGCGCGGCAGGGGTGGGGGGTGGGTGGGACTCGGAAGCTCTGAGGCGCTTGGGATGAGCTGCTGCCGGTGCTGCTGCTGGTCCAGGCTGTATTCACACCCCATGCCACCTCCCCTGGCCTCTTGCTGTTATATCAGCCCCTTGATGTCCCCAGGGAAACAGGCTCAGAGGTGTGAAGCAACTTGCTTAAGGACGCACAGCTAAAGGACAGTGGCCTTAAGGGGAGGGAGCTTTGCCAGACTCCAGAGCCTCCAGGAAATCCCTTTTTTTCTGGATGAAAACTTTGGATCCCTAGAGTGAGTGTGTTGTCACCTGTCCTCATGTCCAGGGAACGCAGAGTGGTTAGGGTGTTTGGCACAGCGGGTAGTCGGTGCAGCAAGGATGGGACCGACGTCTGAGTCCAGGATTGTTGACCCCACGAGCCCTTGTGGTGAGCTCTGGCTCCATGGCCCAGTTGGTTGTCCTGTGTCCCAGCCCCCATCCCCAGCTCACCTCACAGTCCCTGCCTCTGGGCTGGGGACAGCTAGGTCCTCAGTGTTACCGCTGGGCCAGGGGATGCCCCCCAGATTGCCCATGTCACCTCATTTTCCCCACTTTACAACAAAGGAGACTGAGACACACATTGGAGCCACGGCCCCGATAAAAGGCAGGGTCGGGAATCAAGCCTTCCCCTTTGGGACTTGGGGTTTAAGGGACACACGATCAGGTTTGCTTTTTCAGAAGCTCCTTCTGGGTCTGGGCGAGGCGTGCAGGGCACAGTAGGTCAGGGAGGCCGACTGGGAGGCTGGGGCCTTCTCCCCACATTAGAAAGGCCAGAACCCCTGAGAAAGTGCCAAGGCCTCATTTCCGCCACTGCGCGAGGAGGGCGGCTCACTGCCTCAAGGTCGGGAAGCGGTTACGTAAATTCATAAATGATGGATTCCTCCTGAATTCTTGAGATTCCCTGGGGGGCTCGCAGGGCCTGGGCCAGAGAGCCGAGCTTGGGCTGGTGGACGGGACTCAGGCCACGGAAGGCCCCTCCGGCCTGTGGTCTTCTGATAAGTCTCCTGTTTATTAGACCCTCCCCGTCTTCCCACGGGGACTTGAGAAAGAACCACAGACCCTGGACTGATGACCCTTTGTCCTGGTTCTCAATAAACGCTTGTTGAGTGAAGGAGTGACCGGATGCTTTTGAGAGTTCAGCAGACAGTGGGTGGGACTGGGTGAGCCAGTGACCCCTCTGGGGCCCCTCTGCCTGCCCCAGCCCAGACCCCACCCCACGCCCCAAGGTGGCCCCAGAAGTCAGGGCTGGAAGGGCTAACGCCTTTCCCAGAGGAAGACACAGTGGGCTGCTCGTGAGGGTCCCAGCCCTGTGTGAGGCTCCGGGGACACGAGGTCCAGTGACCCGGTGTGCACTGGAGGCATTTGCAGTCCGAGGAAGATGGGAGGTAGCCAAAGAGTGACGGTGACCTGCTCAGGGTCACACAGCGGGAGGGTGGCAGAGCAGGCCTCCCTGACTCCCCACCCTGGGCCATTGCTCCTCAGCCTTTTTCTCGCTGCCACGACAGGTCACGGGCAGGAAATACCCGTCAGGGCTCTGCTGCCCACTGTGGCCTGCCGAGCGGCCCTGGACACACTCCGTCCAGTCCCTCCCGTCTGAGCGGCCGTTTGGCCTCAGCACCCGCACCTGTGTGCCCGTCTGTGTCCCTGAAGCGCTCTCTACGCCGAGCACTGAGCTGAGGAAGCCAGAGCTTGTGGGAATGTGTGTGTTTTGAAATTAATGGGGACCATTAAATTGGCCGAGCATGAAAAGGGCTGGGGCTGCGGCCCTTGGCTTGCTCTCCGGGACTCGCCTGCCAGCACTTGGCAGACGGCTGTCCAGCCGGCTTCGGGCCTCCGCAGGAGGCTCTAGCTTGCCTGCCCGTTCCACAGAAGGGCACCCCGTGTCCCTAGGTGGTGAAGGGGTCTGGCACAGCATATGGAAGCCACCGAGAGACACCCTCCTCCCTGAGGAATTGGGGTTCCCTTCCCTCCTTCTAAACCCCCAGCAGGCAGTATTGTTTGTAGCAATGTTGAGTTGAGTCTGCTCTTTCTAGACCCCTAGGGTGGGTTCACGGACATGCTAGACCCCGACCCCGGGGCCTCCTGGGTGAGGCCTGGCCTGAGCCCAGCGTGGGGTGGCCTCTAGGACGTCACATGGCCTGAAAGGAAGTCAAAAGATCCAGCCCTGTGTCCTCGTTGTCCGCTTCCTAGACATGCCACCTACTGTGGAGGCTCCATCACAGGACACTGTGTCTGGGAGTTGGATCCTGAGTCCGAGTCTCAGCTCCACTGTGTACCAGTCGTGTGACCTTGGGCAAGTCACTGAACCTCTCTCGGCTTCAGTTTACTATGGGTAAAACAGGGATAAGGGCGCATTTAGACCCAGGCCCTTAGGCAGCTGTGGGGGGCCTGCTGGTGGCGTGCTCGGTGCGCCGTCTGGGACGGGGAACCCTTGCGAAATGGCATCTCTCAGCTCTGTGCCTTTCTGGGGCGGCAGCCCTCGGGCAGGGCCTGCTCTACACTGGTGCTCAGCCAGCCTGGGGACAGGGGACAGCCTCTCCATCCACTGGGCAGGCTGAGGGCACCTCCTTCCTATGGGGAACTGAAGGGTCTGGGCCCAGGGTGGCTGAGGGAGGAGCCCCCTGATGCCCAGTCTTTCAGATTTGGGGTTCCCTGACTGTGAGGGTACAGAGCAAGCGGCCTAAGCCCCTCCCTCCCCTCTGTAGCAGGGCTGTCAGTGTCTGCTCTGCCTTCCGTTGGGAAGGGTGTGTGTGTCACATGGGAACAGCCTGTGAAGGGCAGGGGGGTGGTGGGGCAGGATGGGGGATGCTCCCCTTTTCCAAGAGGCTTGTGATGGACGTGTTCCCTGTCAGGTGGCCATGGCGGAGCCTGAGCTGGCAGAGCCAAAGCATCCTGCAGGCCCCCCCCTGCAGCCTCCAGCCCGCCCTTCCTCTCCCCGCCTTACGTTCTTCCTGCATTTTAGAAGCTCACCTTTTGGGCTCATTTATAGTTTGTAAATGATGCATCCTGATGCTTCCTAAGCCCCTGCTGGCAGCTGTGTTTCATGTGACTTCAATGGCACCATCACAGGCCCCCTTTCCCTGCAGTCTCAATTTCTTGCTTATTGAACACCTGCTCCGTAGCTCATGTGGCCTCCGAGACCTCTGGGTAGAAGCAGGCTGCCCAGCGGGCACAGCTGTATGTGGGACTCCTGCTCCTTGCACACCGGGCAGGGGAAGGGACACAGCTATTTATGTCTGCATTGGGCGTGTCAGGAGGTGGAAGCCAGCGAGGACTCAGGAACCAGGAGCTTGGAGGCTGTGGGCCCGGGGGAGGACAGGTACAGGAATATGGAGCTAGGTTGGCAGTGAGTGGGGGAAGCAGTGAGCACAGATGGGGCTGAGGGTGACCGCGGGTGGTAGACATGGCTGGCCTTCCTCCACCGGACACCCAGCTGACACCGCTGCTTTGCTTCATTAAAATCTCATTATTTGTACCCCCGATGGCAACAAGTGGTCCTTGTACAGCGGCACCCATCCTTCTCTCCATCCTTCTCTTCTGCTCCCTCCCCCTCTTGGACATTGTAAGTGCCATAAAAATAGGAGCTTAGCTGCGCGTAGCATGTGGGAAGAGAGAGGCCCGGCTGTCAGCCATTCCCCTGCCAGCAGGGCCCGCGTCTGTTTTATTATTGCCGCCTGGCTGTATTTCACGATGGTTTAAACATCATCAAACGCCACATCTCTTTTGAAAAGCAAGAGCTACCTTGCTGAGGATGTAGAGGAGAAACAGGAACATTAAAATCTACGAAGCAAATGGCCCAGAATTGACATTTGCGACGGGAGCTTTGCAGCTTTGACTGTCAAAGGAGCTAAATCCCGTCTGGCAGCCAGCAGGGAACTTTCCCGGGTCATCGCCAAAGCCCTGTGGTTCGGCAGGGAGGGGACCAGGGCACCATAGGCAGGGCCAGAGAGTGATGGCGTTCTGGGGGTCACCTGACCACCTCTTAGTGCCTCCTTGGCCTCGACCTTGACCCGGCCTCATCTGCCTCCTAACAAATGTGGTGGGCATGCAAAGTGGGATCTCAGGGCCTAGGTCTTGGGGGTGGGACTGGGGGTGTGTCAGAGGATGCACTGGACCGGGCTGCGGTGGCCACTTCCGAGCTCTGTGACCTTGACCAGGATACACCTCTCCCCTGAGCCTCAGTTTCCTCAGCTGTAAACCTGGAAGAGTGACGCCCCTTCCAAAGGTATTTGAGAGAATCAAGATGCTGCATGCAAATGCGACAAGTCATTGGAACTCAGTAAATGGTGACTGTTATCACTGAGGAAGTGGGCGTTTGAGTTGGAATTGGCTTTTTAAAAATGTTTAATTCACCTATTTCTATCGAAAAATAGGTATAATAAAATCAGAGAACCATTAAAACAGAAATAAAAAGAAAACAAGGGACAAAGGGAGGGTGCTGACACGGGCATCCAATAAGGACGTGCCCCATGCCGTTAGCTACACCTGGAGCCCTTTGGCCCAGATGCCCTTGGCACGTGCTGTCCAACCTGTCGGCCTCTCGCTGGGTTCCTGGTTGTGGCCCTGCTCTGCCCAGCTCTACCACCTGCCACTTGATACTGGTGTCTGGTCTACCGAGAGAGGCAGACCAGACCTTATATTTTATGCTCTTGGTGGCTGCATGGGGCAGCTTGGCTCCTGGCACCTACCCTGGTCCTGACTAAATTAAAACTAAGCTGAGCAAGTGTATTTCAGCTGAATAGGAAATGTGGCTTTGAGCTTCCTGGCAGCTATAGCAAAATGGGAAACAAGATTTTAGGTTTTATAATTCCAAACTTGGAAAGCAATTTAAACTTCAGCTTAATCCTCTCTCTTTCTACTCTCTCCCTTTTGTCTCGCTTCTCTCTCTCTTAGTACCCTTACCAACTGCTCTTTATTTCCCCCATAGATGCTTCTTACCTTGTTGCAGAGCCCTCCCCAGTATCCCTAAGTGTACACACGGCTTTGCTTCTGACTTGGGAGGTGCTCTCTGCCTCTTGTGTGCTGCTGTCCATTCCCGGCCTCTGGGCCTCTTGCCTTGCCCGGGCCCACTGGGCCTGCTGCTGCAGTTCCTCTCCGATGAGCCTGTGACTAATAAGGGTTGCCCCCGGGGGGCCGGCAAAATCTTTCCCTCCTTAATATGGCAGTTTAAAAATGTGTCACCATCGATTTGAAAAAAAGACTTGTTCCTGCTGAGAAAAGCGGCATGGAGATTCGTCTCGCCTTAGGATTCACACAGGCAGCTGCATAAATTCCAGAGCCACCCAGCGCTCTCCATGCAAATGCTGGCTCACAGCCGCACAGCCAGCCCGAGAGCCCCTCGGATGCCACCCCCGTGCTCCCGGGGGCTGGCACCCCACTTACCTGCCCCTCCTGTTCTCACAGAGGCTCTGGGGGGCCCTTTGCAGGGGGCTCCTAGCTAGAAGATCCTCCTTCTCGCTACCGGTTTGCGGTTAAGCCGGAGGCTGAGCCCATAGCTAATTCCATGTCCTGACGTGCTTTAATCCTGGCGGAGAACGAGCATGGCTGACTTCTGAGAGGAGCCCCTGAGAGCCATCAGGGTGTCCGCGCAGGCCAGCGGCCCTCCCTCACCCTTGGCTGTGGATCTGTTGGCTGTACAATGGATCTTCCCCAAAGGCAGGGTTTCTACTGCATCGTTACCTGGAAAGGGATCATTGGGTCCACCCCTGGCCTCCAGACAGGCCCTCTCCCCGGGGTGGTGGGGCCCGCCCCTCTGTACATCGCCCTCATTCCTGGCCCAGCCTCCTGCCCCACAGCAGCAGACACTGGTCCCGCCCTGGTCCAGAAGCTCTGTGAGCCCAGGATGACCATCGTAGAAATGGCCTAGGACAGGGCAGTTGGTATTTTCTCTCTTCAGGTTGGGAGGCTGTGGTACAGGGCTCTGATGTGACTTGTCCCCAGCCAAGTCAGGAAGCTCGAACCACATCTTTTCACTGTATATGCTGGGTACTTTCTACTCGGTCACATCATCTTTGACTGAATGAGTGAATGGGGTGGGGAGTGGGCATGTGGTGACCACTCGTAGGGCTAGGCGCCCTCCCTGGTTCTTGGGGAGCGGGTGCGGCTGCAAGCCGGGAGTCAGGGAAGAGGTAAACAGGCAGTTTGCGGCCTCCACAGCTGCCGCGGGCCCCTCCGAACATGTGCTGGGTGGCCATTCACCACCTGGTGCGGGGAAGTCTGCGGCTGGCCCCGAGCCGCGCCGCCCGCAGCCACAGAAAGGGCCCCGTGAGGGCTCCTGGCAGCCATCACTCCAGGAAAGGAGGGGCTTTGTTTTTCCTGGCTCCCTAAATGTTATTACCTTTATAGGCTTTGGAAATCAGTTTTATGGCTTGAGTTACTTGTTCTCTGAAATGTGGAAATCATGGGACAGAAAATAAACCGCAGGGTTACTCCTCGCTCTGAAAGGTCAGGTGGCAGAGGATGAGGGGGCAGGGCTCAGATGTGTCCTCCCAGGCCTGGGTCACTCTTTCGGGACCATCGGAGCTGGAAGCAGGGTGGGGGGCAGGGATGGTGTGTGGCGGAGCGGGCCCTGGACTCCTGGCGGGACAGTCAGCCTGAGGCTTTGGGACCTGCCCCCTTTGTCAGATGGTCCTCACTAAACTGGCCTGGGATGGTGAGAGTCACCCCTTCCTCTTAGATGCCCAGCCATACCAGCTGGCTCCCCTCAGGTGCCATCCGGGGCACCCTGCCAGCCACGGGCAGTGTAGACATCTCAGTGTAAGAAAAAGAATAAGCAAGCCCTTTGGGTTTTGGCAGCTGGGATGCAGGCCTGGCGGGGGCTCCCACCTGCGGAAGGTGCTTTATCTTCTGTCAGAGTTGGCTGGTTGGGAGCTGGGCAGGGAGCCCCCAGAAACCCATGCAAATCCTCCCTTTCCCGGGACAGAGGACCCTGGAGGGAGGCCTGGGGCGTCTGCCCCGGGAGAAGGCTGTTCCTCTACTCTCTTAATATGCGAAGAGCTCCCACAAATCAATAAGAAAAATGGGCAAAAGATGTGGACAGGCAATTCTCGGAAGGAGAAAAACAAATGGCCAGTAAACAAGTGAAAAGATGCAGAACTTCGCTAGTAATCAAGAAAAGGCTAATTGAAATAAGAGACATCATTCTTCTCGTGGGCGCTGGTGAGCGAGGCTGGAAGCGCCGCTGTGCGCAGGCGCGGGCCCTCTCCCGGCTCACCCCGTGGCTTGCACCGGTCCATCGCACAGTAGGTGCTTTCTTTGCACCTGAAAACACACAGCACACCTCTCTGCTCACAGTAAGTCTCATCAGGGCCACCCCCGTCGCCTTCTTCTCCCTAGTTTGCCATGCCTGCTGACCCGAGAGTCCCCGTGCGTCCTTGGCTGTGGCCATGGTCTTCCGGGGCCTGGCCTCCAGTGGGGTGGATGCCACTTCCTGCTTCTCCGCGATGCCCTGGGCTTCAGCATTCTCTGTAAGCTCATGGCTGGTGCCAGGGCCACACTGCACAATGCAGAGTTGGGGCCACAGTGGAGATGGGACCCCTAGAGCTGAGCAGCCCTGGATGTTATCACAGCTTCTTCCGACACCCCCAGTATCCCTGGTTTCGGGAATAGTGACCTTGGCTCTATGGGTGTCCTGGCTGGCACACCTACATCATCTGGCCCCAAGACATCTGCCTTTTCTGGCTTCCCCTCCTGCCCTCTCCTTTCCACCCCTGGTTTTGGGTCTTACAACTGCGTGTTCTCTCTCACCTCCCGGCCTTTGCACGGGCTCTTCCCCGTGCCGGGAGCACGCTCTTTCCTCCCATTTTCACTTGGCTAACTCTGGTCATGCCCCAGGGTCCCAGCTTAGATGTCATCTCCTTCAGGAGCCTCCCCCTGACAACCCAACCAGGGTTAGGCATCCCTCCCATGGCTTCAGAGCATAATTCTTCATTCAGCTTGTGTTCATTCATTCAGTGGGTGCTGGGTGCTGGGGCTGCAAGCGGGGAGGGGCAAGGGAGGTGTGGCCCAGGCAGCTAGGTCACCCTAGGGAGCTGCATAGACACCTGGAATGACCTGGCCCTAGGTTGGACCTGTCCGGGGAAGCCAGGGGGAGCATCCCAGATGGGCCCAAGGTGGCTCCCTGGGTGTGGCTCAGCTTGCTGCACCTTGAGCAGGGAAACCAAAGGGAGGCTGGGGGACCCAGATGCCCTTGCTCGGCCTGTGCCCCAGGGGAACCCTTGTTTGCAGAGCCCAGTGTGGCCGGACCGCAGCAGAGCTGCCTTTGATGTAGAGCTGGAAGGGGAGAGCACAAGTCATATACTTCAAAGGGCTGCCGTCCCAGGGAATCTGGGTCTCTGAGTCCTTGAATCGTCCTCCTGCCTGCCCACCCCTCTCGTGCCTCCCTGGGCGAAGCCAACCAGCAGGAGAGCGTGGGCCTGAGGGAGATGCCAGCCTAGAGCTCAGCTCCCGGGATCCTGGGTGGCCTCCTCTCCTGCTTCCTCCTTCCTGTCCTCTCGCTCCTGGGGCCAGCCCCCTCCAGCCTCCTCCCTTTGATTCCTGGGAGCAGCCCTCCTTCCTTCCTTCAGAGAGTGTGACGTGGTGAAGACCCAGTCCCTGTCTCTAAAAGGCACTGACTGCATAGTGGGAGCAGTGGGGTCACAGCACAGGGCGTAAGTGCATTGGCGGATGAGTCAGGGAAGGCTTCCTGGAGGAGGCCTACCTGGGAGGCCTACTTCCCTCCATTTTCCAGTGGGGGCTCACCTATGCCTTTCCCTCCAGGCTCACAGACGCCCAGTCAGGCTTCTTCATGAGGCCTCACGGGCCAGGACTCGGGGCTGTGGGACCAGCCTGGACAGGCCTGGTTGCAATATGAACCCATGTCACTGTGGCCTGGAGCAAGCTTCTTAGATCCAGACCTCAGTTTGTTTGCATGAAAATGGTGATAAGCCAGGATGGGACATGGTGACATGTCCGGCACCCCGTGCCATCAGGCCGCACTGCCTTGCCTCTCGCAGACGGTCGCCCGCCCCTTAGGAAAGCCCCCGACTGAAGGGTCCGATCTAGGCAGCCACTCGGGAGGAAGCACATTAATTAGGGGACTCAGGCTGGCCGCCCGCCTTGTGGAGCCTCTCGCCGTGCGGAGCCTCTCGCCGCGCCAGCTTCCCGGAGCCACGGGCTCGCTGGGACCCCGTCTCCCGCGTCTTCCCGGTGACAGGTTCCATCTGCCGGCCCCTGGGGAGACGCCAACTGGGGAGGGACTGCGTGGGGACCAGCCTCCCTTGTGACGCCCCGTCGGGCCTTTGCCCGTTTTGAATGGGCTCCTTCCCCTTTCTCCGCCCTCCACGGCTAATCCATTCGCCAGGCCCGATCCGAGGGAAAGCTAATGAAAGAACTTATGCTTTTGGCTTAGCCTGGACTTTGAAGATTCCCCTTGGTCTTCCTGGAGTATCTGAAAACAGGTGGAGAAAGGGGGCGTCAGGAAGGGCGTCAGATTAGCCCCCCAGAGCCTCGCAGTGGGCTTCATCCCTCTGGCGCTGGCAGGCATCAAGCAGCTCTGGGCCCAGCACGCTGGGAAGGGGCCCTTTGTGACCCTGTGGGCCGCCGACTGCATGGCTCCCTGTCCCTAGCTTTCTGTGAATGGGAGGCTGTGTGTTCCCTGAGTTTTGGGGGCCTGGGCCCCTCACCACACATTCTCTAGAGCAGTGAGAGGCATGGGGTACTGGCGTTCAGAGGCTCTGCACCTTTTCATCTGCGTCGTGGTGGGGTACCCGCTTTCACGGCTGCTACAGTGCCGGGCGCAGTGGGCTCTCTCCCTCCCTGCCCCGCCCCCCTACGAGGCCCCCCCATGTCAGCGTCTTCTCTTTCACAAGCTGGTTTGCCCCTCAGAGATTTTAATCACCAACACAAATATTTTTTCAGCACTTAGCAGCAGAACATGAGCTCCACGGGGCAGGGATCCACATTCACTGCTGTGTCCCCTATCTGAACAGGGCCTGGCACACAGTAGGTGCGCAGTAAAGACTTGTTGATCCTCTGGTTGGCGGTCAGGTCCTGAGACAGAGGTGGTCTGCTTTCACAGTTTGTATTATTCCTGCCTTCAGAAAATATCCACAGGGTCTTGTGGGGATCACTAGGCCCCCAAATGTCAGGTGGAGGTCTTAGAGCCTGCCCTCCCTGCCACTCTGGGCTTTGGCCAAGCCTGGTGTAACCGTGGGGAGAATCGGGGCCTTCCACTGCCACTTCGGTCCCCATCCTTGTCCTCCCACAGACCCCTGCTCCCCGTTTCCCTCTGCCGTGCTGTGAAGGGGGCGGGATAGGGAGCATTTAGACCCCCAGTTCCCTGTACAGGGACCTCTTGAGGGCAACTCGCCTGAGTCACGGAAATAAAAACGATAAAAACCTAGCACTGAATTCTGGGTGGCAGTAAATTACTTAACACCTGAAACAGGTTGAAATGTGGCCGCTGTGGCTTTTAATAAGCCCGTCTCCAATGCAGCCGCTTCCGTGAGAAGCCAGCCGGGTCTCTTCTCCAGGCATAATTTCATCGCGTCCCAGGCTTGGCAGCAGTGCAAATAAGATTTCACTTCCCCTGTAAATCTGCAAGGGGGGAGCGCCGGGATTTCATTCGTGCTGTCAGTTAGCGGCTCGAGAGAGCCTATTTACTTAGCCTCTGATGGAGAGGGTCCTTCAGGGGGTGCCTGACGTGGGGGGGCTGTGGGGGTGGGGAAGCAGGTGCTGACGAGCGGACTGGGG